>VUQG01004943.1:12063-33571 GCA_015106755.1 Etia nguti | reverse complement strand
ATCCTCTTCAGAATTTGAAAGTCTGTTTGCCTCAAAAGCACCCTGTTATGTTAGCAATCAGTCGGACTTTAAAAATGTATTGTGTACTCTGTAACCAGATTATGTTATTCAGAGACCTGAAGCTACCCTCTACTACAGTTTCAAGATGAAATAGTTACGCAGTTAGAGATGTAAACTGTGTAAGTGTTCTGTTGGTGGGTATAACAGGGAAGATGTGAGGAGTAGAGGCAGTGAAGACGGACAAGTTTAAATACCTGGACTTAACCATCCAAACAGCAGATAGTGCACAAGAGAGGTGAAGAAGCAAGTGCATTCAGGGCACAGTGGCTGGGGTGATTTGTGACAGAAGCATATAGCAGCAAGAGTGAAAGAGAATGTTTACAAGAAGTTAGTGAGACCTGCTACAGACTGATGTATGGTTGGGAGATAGTGACACTGTTCAATAGACAGGAGGACGAGCTCGAGGTGGCAGAGTTTCATTGGGAGTGACCGGGATGGACAGGATTAGAAATGAGTATAGAACAGGAACAGCTCATGTTGTGCGTTTTTAAGCCAAAGTTTAAGAGGATAGAAGGATAGAAGACACACTGGACAGAGGATCTTGAACATGGAACTGCCAGGCAGGAGAAAAAGAAGAAGAGCACGGAGATGTAGTTCATGGATGTAGTGAAGGAGAACATGCAGAGGACTGGAATGACAGATGCAGATGCAAGAACCCAGCAAAAAGAAGAAGTATGTATGTAGCCACACTGGAAAAAATATTACATATAGTAAATCTGAAAGTCTTCTTCCTATAATGCTCCTTCATAAGCAAGACCTTGTTTCTTTGCACATGAAATGCTCCTCATTAAAGAACATTATGAAAGGGGATCAGATGGATTTGCTGGACATAAATCAGCATAATATTGCAACATGCAGTCACAAACTCATTGAGTGAGGAACGATATGTGGTAACTTTATCTGCAACATAAAAAATAAATTGTGGGGGGAAAAATCAACAGAGTATATAAAGTTTTGTAATATCCTTAATAAAACTCCAGAATTGAAATGTTGGTGTATTTCATTTAACAAAAGGTTAAGTGTCCACAGCAGACATTACATGGAAGATGGGAGTGATTTGGCATTGTCGCCTGACTTCATTTTCTACCCCAATATATTTTATTGAGTTTAATTTTTTATTTTTTTTCAACTTCCCATTTGACTTACTTGACTGGTATATGTGTGTATATCATGGTATACAAGTGTGGTCCCAAAAAATCCCTTTACAAAATGTATTTTTAGAATTAATTATCTGTGGCCTGTCAAATTGTCTGGTGTGAAAATGAACTATTGACACCTGTTGTTAAATCTAATCTCAACTTCACCCTGAGAAAAGGTTGAAATAGTTAAAATAATTCAAAACATCTGCATGTGTGTGTTTAGGCCCTTTAAATTTTACAAATGCAGTAAAATGTGGTTTGATTTCTGATTTGAGGGTGTATGAAAAGTGTCTGAAACATTAAACTTTATTTTATTATTTGAAAACTGGCAACTTGAATCAGTATTTCTTTGATTTTCCTTTCATCTTGTAAGCAATCAAACACCAAATGAAACATGTACAGTACATTGTTTTGTTACAGACAAAGCCCACATACATATATATGCAGTGGAGGTTTCAGATGGTGATGTAATTGAAGTTCTTCATCTTGGAAATAGTTTGCTTCTCCACTCAGAATACAGCAGTGCCAGGGATGTGTGCCATGCACCATGACTTGCAGCTATTTATGTTGACCCCACCACCACATGCCCACCCGTTTTGAGAATGTCATGTGATGTGTGACCATTACAAATGAGCCCACTTTGCAACACACAGAGGAAATGATAGTAAGACACGCAAAAACATTTATAAATCAAGTGTATTTAGAGCTTAAAAGAAAAAGATTGATGGCCATTTTCTGGTCATTTGAAACAAATGCTTTATGAGATAAACAGGAGAGGTAAAAAGTGTCACTGTTGCCTCACCATGAAGACTCCCAGCACTCACCACTGAGATGAAATGGGATGGAAAGCTGCCTTTCATGCAATGCTATCCAGGCCACTGCCCTCACAGTGGTAGAGTGCCAGTTACTGTACTTTATCTGAAGAGGCAGGAAACACAGAGAGCCTGTTTTTCCCTTGCAGTGCCATGTGTTTCTCACCTGATCCCTCCTCTCTTTTTCCAAACTGCAGAAGCCACAGATATTTGCATTGCTCTAGGTAATGTGAATGTGGACACTGCAGTCCATTGACTGGGACTCTCTTTAAATGTCAAAAATCACATTTTGTTTGGTCAAGGGAAGCATCGACTTTCAGAAACAGAAAAAAGACCTTTTTTTCCACAACAGTAAAAACAAAATTATTTGGGAGGTTATTTTAAAAAAGATTCATTAACTTAAATATCTTGTTTCACTTGCAAAGATTAGGCAATAAGCTTGTGAGACAGTTATGTCTGCCTGTCTTTGGTGGCAAGATCTGAACTCTCTTTGATTCATTTGAGTGACTTCCTCTCTTTGAAGTTGACAGGAAGATGGTGGAAGTTGCTCTGGTACTCTCCTGTGAATCTGTTTCAAGGTTTTTCCATGAAACTGCTACTTTAGGTTTTTACTTCCAAAATGCATGTTTTGAATTGTTCTTGGAAATGATGACCAAGCAGCATCCTCTACAGGTTCGCACATTCCTGCAAGCCTCAGTGCTTAGACCATCAATTCAACACAAAGTAAGGGTAACATTCTTAATAAGCAGCAACTGCCTGTTGTCTGGGACATAAAGTAATACATTTATCTACCTCTGGGATCATAAGTGCTGAAACTGTATTCTTTTAGTAGAGTAAAAAATGTAGAATAGATAACACTGGATTTGGTTTTCTCCAGTAATAATCTAGTTTAACTTTACAGATTCTGATTTGTATGTTTGGTTAACACATTAAATATTAGATGCTAAAACACATTAAATTCTTTACTATGTATAAAGTTTTACTGAATTGTGCTGATCATACATTTTTTCAGTTTTCTTTTCTGTGGCTCGTTAATGTCAGTCTATGCCAACTGTAACTGTTCTATAATATTATTCCCAGGTAGTTTTTTTTTTTAAGTCAAGACATTTACTTACTGTTTATTAAATTTTTTTTGTTGTTTGTTTGTGGTTCCCTGTGGTTTACTTGGCGATTTTATGGATCTTTTGTGTTTCAGAACTCTTTAACAAGTTAAGGCTGTACCATTGAATGTAAAGTACAGTTTTAACTTGAGTTTGTACTGCACTGAAACACCAGTTAACAGCTAAGGTGTGACTGAATTTACCCGTTTATGGCTCATGATGTGTTACATAACTGCTGGTTTTGGACTTTGAACCAAGAGCGCTAATAAACCTGCAGCTCTGTCGTGTTCAGAGAGAATCGGCCCCGCTGTGCGTTTCCTTTATTTATGAATAAAGACAACAGGCTGGATCTCGCGGGGATTAGACGCAGAGATCGTTGTAATCCGTTTGCGGGCCGGCAGGCGGGGAGGAGCTTTAGGAGCCGGTAGGTGTGGGCCGGGTAGGATTTTTCCTCGTGGAGTAGCAGCTGGACGCATGCGCCCCCCCCCTTCCACTAGTTGTCGATCCCCAGCCCCAGGAGCAAATGAGATGAATTGTCGTGTTATACCTGCTTAAAGGCGCCGCTGGTTTGTGTGAAAAGCTCAATCTGCTCACGGGATAGGTGAAAATAAACATTTTTATCCTTTGTAGAAAGTTTAAAAAGTGCCAAATAGTTAAAGGAAGGGGGCAGAACTAAACGATTAATGAGGAGAAGAGTCTTTGAATGTAAAGCTGACAATCTGAGACCGGATTAGATCCCACTGCGAGGAATCAGAGCGTGTGCTGTTGTGAAAGATGCGGAAACAACATCAGAAGCAACAACAATCTGGATTTTGAGACACTGGGATATTTACATGCACTGGCAGGAGGATGTCTTGGCTCAGGAGAAGAGTGAAAATTCTCCAGATTGGACGCAAACACACTAAAGTTTTCTTTCTGGGACAGTTTCGGGGCTGTGAATCGGATGATTTTTGCACCGTTCCTCGGATCTAACGGGTTTGGTTTGGACCTGAATCACCATGTCAAAAGTCATTCAGAGGAAGAACCACTGGATCACCAAACTAAACGAGTGCGCGATCATCCGGGACGCGTACGGGGAGCTGAACGTAGAGCTGCGCGGCGGAGCTGAGAGTGGAGAGTTTCCATACATCGGGCAAGTTAAAGAGGATGCTGTGCTTGATCAGGACGGCAAACTTAGCGAAGGAGAACTGCTCTTGGAAGTCGAGGGGCTGTCTGTGTCTGGATTACCTCTGTATGACATTTTTACTGTGATCAGTTGCTGCAAAGGTCCCGTAAGATTGAAAACTGTGCGCCAAGGTAAGTCAGGCATTTAAAAAAAACTGATGCATGTTTGCGTACATGCATGCACGCGCGTGCGTTTGACAGGTGTGTGGGAGAGTGACTAATGCACACATACAAAGCAGTTGATGAAAGCCAGTGGTGGCTGTTATACAGCTGTGGTGCAAAAAGCTCATATACAGTAACAAAATGGGGATGTGAGTGAATTAGGGCAGAGGAGTGCTGCTGCTGCTGCTGCTGCTCATCCCTCCACAGCAGCCTGGAGTCTTCACTGGATTTGACGCGAAGCTGCCCTGACAGTCATCCTGCCCCCATTTGTCTAATACTGCTAAAGCCACTCTGGGTCAGACTTGGAGCGTCACAGATTAGAGACCACCTATTATACTCCAACACTTTAAAATGTTCCTGTTTCTAGGGCTGCAACTAATTCTAAATGTTGTCTTTTATTCGTTTATTTATTTTAGATTTTCTAAGGAGTAGAACATGCGAGACAGTCCTCAGTCCTGAGGCCTCAAAGTCAAACTTGAACTCGTTTCTTTGTTTCTTATTGGATGTGGTTATTTTGGAAGCTGCAATATTTGAAAACAAATATTTAAAAACCTGAGATTTTATTGTGATATTTTTATTCCGAAGGTCTCTTTCCAAACATTCACATTCACTATTTGACAAAGCTTGCAGTGCCTCCTCTCTGGGGAAATCATTAACTGTGTTATATAACTGTGGGTAGTGTCAGTGTAGCATCTTTGTACTGTATGTCCATTAGTGGCTCCACAGTGAATGTTTCACCTCTGAAACTGAAGTCTCAACCTCAGGGACAAGAGCTCAGCACTAACGCTGCTCTGTGTTTACAGAACTGGCATTTGTTTGACACATAATCAGAGCATGTTTGCATCATGGGACATTTTTAATATCCACAGTGATCCAATAGTTTTCTAATTATTCTTAACTCCTATGGAAACACTCAACGCATAGACATAAAGGATATCTTGGCCCATCTGTCATTAGTTTCTTGCATTAGTCAGCAGATTCTCCTTGTCTCTTAATTAAAGGAGGGGGATATTCTTTGATTATCTGAGTAACCCACAAGGCTTTCATTGTGCCTGGCAGTCCATTGGGCTCCCATGCAGAACCGGTAAGGGATAGCGATCCAAGTTGTCCCAGACCAGATGACAGGCTGTTGAGACAGATCAGATCTCTCTGCTTTTCATTCCAGAAAGCTGTGGGTCGTATTACACGAGACCACATCACCTCGGTACTGTAGGTGGAAACACAATCAGCATGTGCAAGTATACGGTGCCCACAGGTGTGTCGCTCCCTCAGAGGAATGCACAAAAGAAAACCACCTGAAATAAACCTGAGCATTCCTGCAGAGAGTGTGGAATATTAAACTTGTGAGGTCTTGATGCCTGACCCTTAAAAAAAATAAGCTATAGAATACTCAGCAAATAACATGACATTTACTGATGTAAATGTCAAAATGTAAAAAACAAACAAACTGTGCAATAGATGTCAGAAAGATTTTAAAACAGGTGATTGGTTTTTTTGTTTTCTTTAGGTAGTTAGTTTTTTACAAAGAAGATTATTTTATTTACCCAGAACAAAGTGGTAAAAATTATTTTAAAAAAGAAAAGAAGGTAGTTATCATATAAGTCTAATGAAGTTAGACAGTAAATAACTGTAAACTTTATCTTTGGATTGATAATTCTTTTTGTGGTTATAAGGCAGAGAGGGTGTGCCCAGTAAATGTAAATTGTGGCATATAAGTATGACAGGCTTCCAAGTAACCAAACTGCAAAGTGTCTAGTATCACAGCCAGTGCTACAGCTACAGCTGCTAACTCTGCCAGATCACAATAAGTTAACTCCTTTTGTATTTACAACAACTGTATCCATCTGCCCCTTTCACCTCATGTTTGCTCCGCACCTCTCCCCTCTGAAAACTTCTAGCTCATTCAACCCGAAATAAAAACAAAGTAAACCATAAAGGCAAACACTCCGAGGCAATTGGCCCATACTTTCCTTTTTAGCCCTTCCAGAGGGCTGTGGTTACTTCAGATGTTTTAACAACAGTGATACTTACAAAGGTCAGGCGAATAAAATAGTTTTGTGATGTGGCATAACTTTCAGGTTAAAGTCCAAAGAAGGAGTTCTTTGAGACATCTTATGACTGTGACCTACTTACGCAGCTCTTCTCTATTATCATCGGTTGAATCCAGCTCAGTGATGAAAGGTTTTGTTGTCACTGTGTTCTGAGTTTGAATGGCTGCTACCTTGGCCAGGTCTCCCTTGTAAAAGAGATTTGCTCTTAATGGGACTTCCTGGTTAAATAGAGGTAATTATAATAGCCTGACATCTTTTGGTGTCCGTAAAGGCGCAACAGTTCTATATCAGATCATTTAGTAATACTAGACTAACAAGAGTGCTAGTGAAAGAAACTGTTTGGGTGTGAACAGTCTTCTCAACAGTTATCTTTTAACAGAACCAAGAAGCCCTCCAGCGGCCAAGGGTCTGGGGGTTTATGATCATGAGAGGGTCTGGGCCAGGTGTCAGGCTGTCTGATCTCAAGTAGCCCTTGCTCCCCTTAGATCTTGTGTTGAACCTTAGCCAGACAGAGGGAATCAGGCCAGTCTGCTAGATGCCAGGCATTCCTGGGAGGTGGAGATGAGATCTTAATGGAACACTCTGATGAAACTGGCTAGACTTTTACACATAAAATTTTAAGTTTTTTACCTTTTTAGTTAGTCTTTTAGACCTTCTCTTGGTTTCTGTCATCACCCTGCTCAGTCCTTGGATGCAATGTGGTATAGTTATTAACCAGACTATCTGTGTAGTCCTTAAGATAAACGATTATGATAGTAAGCATCTGTCCTTACAAGCAGCTTTAGAGTCACTAACAGCTAGCTGTGTGTAAATTTAGTATCACCAAACTCACCAGTTAATCATCATTCCCATTTGGGAGCACACCTGGCTGCTTTGATTGAGTTTACACGTTTCTATGTGCTGAACACATACTGTTTCCATTTTTGTATTTTCTTCAGTGGCAATAAACACTATTAAAGATGTATGTTGTTCAGTTCTTTATTTAAATTTTTTTTGTAATGAAATATGAGCCGATCCAGTGTTGCGTTATGCAAATTTTAGAAGTTGTGCACATCTAGATAAATAGCTTCAGGCACAATTTTTCTAGCCGGGTGCCTTTCAAACCATTGCAGCAGAAGTGGGCACAACCAAATGATAAAAGCCAGTCAAACATCACATAGTTGAGGACATTCACTTTATTTATTCATAACATTATATACTCAGACAGTGATGAAAACTTATTTGATATATTTCATTCTTTCTTTGTTGTTTTCTTTTTTTTTGCCAAATTTCTGTTACTTCCACTCGGATTTTTGATGCTCAAAAGAAAATTGCAATTCTTCAAATGCAAACTTTAGTTTGGGTCCACACAATAGTACAGAAATAGACCTGTTTACTGTCTTATATAAAAAATAGTATTGGCCTCTTTACCTTATTTCCCTGTTCAAGTGTATAAGTTCGTGAGTTTCTATAAAACTCACAAGTTACTTTGTACTAAGGGTTAAGACTACCCTGATGATGGGCGTGACCACTTTGGATGATTCGTGGTTCTGCTAGATGTCACGTCAGCTATGTTGAGTCATTGGACTGGACCTCTTGACTTGTGTTGTTACAACATATTGTCTCTCCAGACCAGTTACATACTGATGCATAGTCAGGAACCCTTTCTCACCACGGTTAAGTTACCTCCTTTCAACACGGGGAAGAAGAATAACCTACAAGTCAACATCGAGAGGTGATCATATGACCTTCAAACAGAAGACAAGAATTTGACTCCTTGCTGGGACAGTTTTCTTTTGTCACTTACATTTTTACATTTACATTTTTGACTATTTTTGACTATACCTTTTCTGATCTAAACCTAACCTACCTGGTTAGATTTAGTCTTCACTATGTTAAACACACACTGCATTAAAACTCCCATTTGGAACAAGCTTTTCTGACATTGCCAGATTATGAGAGTCCCAAAAAGAGCATTTTCACTCTTTTTGCCGTTTCTATTTCAGATGTTGAGGGACAACCATTGACCTTTACTGGACCTCACACCGAGGTGCATGCTGATAAATGTCAGTAAAGTAGTACAGTGTGAAGCCAATGGGTCCTGCCTTTTGTATGTGATGATTTCAGAGCGGTCGGTGCCATTTGATGTGTCGTTAATGGTACTAACATATCAGACCAATAGTTTGTTCTTAGGTTTTCCTGGTACAATAAGTGTAATATTTTATTTATAATGAATTAATAAGCAAATATATGTGTCTGTGCAGTCCATACAATTTATGGATTCAACTTACCTCACTAGTATTAGCTTATGTTGGAACAACCCACCCTCTTATCCAAATAGTTACTTCTAGCTCTAAGAATGAAGATTGGCTTCAAAATTGTATTCACAAATAAATGTGTGATATTACAAAGGCTGCATCCATCTGTTATAAATAGATTATATGGGAAAACAAATAGAAAGTATACTTAGCAAAACTGGATTTAATTGTAGCTTGGCTTTAAATTCTGTGTTTAAAACTGACTGGGATTTAAAGGTTACACTATCTTTTATGTTTGGTTAAAAAGGCTTACAGACATCATGGCAGTGTTTGCAGACGCAGAGCTCTTCCGTTATGGGCTTGTTCCAGAATGCAAGTTCCTTGCATTTTTTAAGGACGAAGACTTTGTCAGTCTTGATTAAAAGCAACCGACTGCATGTAAGTACATCCTTGAAAGGCTTGTCAGGGGCTCTGTTCCTTCTGCTTTTTCCTTTCCTTTCCTTAATCGTCTTCTCTTTAAGAGCTCTGTTTTAGACAGCTGTTAGACAGCAGTGAGGCCTCTAAGATGTTTTGTGAGTTCCTATCTTTTCACATTCTTATGCTTTTTTTGTGCACAGAATAAGATTTTGACATTATAAGAAATATGAGCGCATGCTTTTTTAAGGGTTTATATGCTGCAGTTTTACTTGATGAATGTTAATAAAGGCAGCGTACCAGTGAAGGAACTATACAAGCAGCACATAAGCAGCTTGTGTCATTTAAGCTTGAACAAATGGCTGTGCAATTCACAGACTTTGCCTCAGGTGTTGTAACAATGAGGTTAGGCTGGAGTGCAGGCCAGAAGGGTGACAAGAAACAACCAGTGCTGTGCATGTGATGCTCTCTCAGGCAAAGAGATTCATTGTTTGTATTTTGTAGCCTTGCAAACGTGGCTTGTCGGGTTTACATTATTTTTGCATATATCAAACCAATCAAAACCTGGCATACAGTGTCAGATGTATAATTCGTGCTTTGCTTATTCTTTGCTTGTGTTTTGATATTTAACTTTACAGAAGGCAGATTACTAAAGTTAGTGTCATATTTTGGCATGAGGACTAATGCTTATCGCACTATCAATGAATCAGCCAGATGTTTTCTTAAACAATCACTTAATGTATTTTAAGCTGAAGTGCTGTATGGTCAGTATATTAAGTATGGCCATGTTGTTTCACTTCAAAAGTCTAGAAACCATATTGTATTGGCATATCAGTAAATTTTTTGTGAACTATGTTTGAAGGTGAAACTTCCCAGTGGTGAAATGTAAAATAGTGTCTGAGTATCAGTTATTTTGACAGTCCTACTTGGTATGCTGGCATGGTACCTACAGTACTAACTACCAACAGGGGGGTCAACCAACAGGCTCACACTCCATGGTCATTACCAATAAGATTATGATCATCCCCATCTAGAAAGATCCAAGTGATATGCAAAATCTTTAGCAAAGTGAGATTTGAAGTTATCATATCACTTGATATTTTATGAAGTTCTTCAGCATCAAGAATCTTATGTTAATGAATTTGCAAGTTTGAGGGGAATATTATTCAGTTCATCATTAGCAACTGTTAGGTAGTGTGCATGAATGTTATGCTTTGAAAATTGAAAAGTGCTTGTAAAATGACAAATATGACCTTGAGTGCAATTTGGGTGAAGATTCATTAGGTGATTTCTGTGATCACTGAATATACTTTCAGTGCTTAGATAAGCAGGAGCTTTTTGATATCTACAACCAGCTTTCATAAGAAAATGCTGTGTAGAAAATACATATCATCCAAGTGTATGGTTGATGAAGCGACAGCTTTTCAGATTGTGAAGTTCTCATCATAAAAAAATGTGCTTAATTTTTTTCTAATGACCTCACCTTGAAAGGAATGCCGTAGTGATAAAGAAGGGTAAATTCATGTCATTAGGTTCATGAAGAAATACTCCTCCACAGCAAAGCTGTAACAAGCATGAAAAGCCTTCTGGGTGTATAAAGTGCTCACTGATTTACTCTTGTTTGATTTATACATCCTTACAGTTTCATGTTTATCATTACACACAGAGAAAGCATTGCAGGCAGTGTGTTTCTGTATGTAGATTTGCAAAATGCATTCAGCTAAATGACTAACAAAATAAAATACTCATCACTTTCAACAACTCACTTTCAGCAACTTCAAAGACTGAAAAATGAAGCCAAAAAAAAAAAATTTTAATTAAATGGCCGCTTGAGGTTGTCTATAAAAAGTGAGTCAGACATAGAACCACATGTTAGGTTGATTAACTCCAAAGAAGAAATTGGCAACTTTTGGAGGATTTTTAATTTAATTTATCCATCTGACAAAAGAAAATGGTTTGATGTGTGGATAAATGCACAAAGAGCAAAAGTCTCCAGTGGTGGTCAGTAAAATTATAGTATTTTATTTGTATGCTGCTTAGGACTAATTAGCAGATATTTGTGTCTGGACAATATATCCATAGATCATGAACCAAGCACACTGGCTGATAGCTTAAAAATATGGTTTCTTCAGGCCTCAAAAAACCAGATGGTGAGAGACATAAGGCAAAAATTGAAGCATCAACATGGAAGGTCTCTGCACCAGTGGGTTACTCCATGATCTCTAAGCAAATCTTTTATATGCTTTTTAGTCACAATTTTGAAAAAAATCACCAATTTCAGCCCAAACTGAAAGGAAAAATGTTTGTTGTTGGAGAAATGTTTACATATATTGTTTTAGTAGTTTTGAGACAAGCAAAAATGAAACCCAGTCGTAAAATAAAGGACACGAATGATAAACACCAATGTGAACACATGCAAATGTGCAATGAAATTTGGAATCAGGAAAAATCAATCATCCCCATTTAGGGGCCACTCCGGTGCTTCTGACAGTTTTACTTAATCTAAAACTGACTTTATCTTTTTTGAGATCATTATTTCACTTTCATCTGCATATAAGTCACTTACTTGTATATAACTTTTAAGTCTGCCATAAAATCAAAG
The DNA here is from genome assembly GCA_015106755.1 of Etia nguti. Classification (NCBI taxonomy): domain Eukaryota; kingdom Metazoa; phylum Chordata; class Actinopteri; order Cichliformes; family Cichlidae; genus Etia; species Etia nguti. The sequence goes on along the minus strand of VUQG01004943.1, from coordinate 21,830 downwards.
GTATAAATTACCTTGTGTTATCTGTTAACTCTCCACACAGACATGCACATTACAAGTAACCCAACTGAGGTTATTTATTTTCTGTTTCTGTCTTTTTTATCCATTGTTACTGTGTTGTTTTCTGGAGTACCTCTCATATGCTATTATCCATCTGAATATACTGTATATACAGTCTTATTTAATACAGTTATAGTATCACAATAACTAGTAATCTACTAAGTGAAACCTTTAAAAGTAGAGATAAATGGCAAAGACAGACTCTTTTTGGTCATGGGGCTAAATAAGCACCTTCAAATATCAACATGTACTGTTCAGCTACAATATTTAAATAGTATTTTCAGTATCAGTAATTCTGTATGATACACATAAACATTAGTCATTTTTTTTTAGCTCCATAGAAGCAGAGTATCGTTCTGTGTAAGGTTGAAAGGCCTTCAGGTGTAAGTAATGTGTTATATACACTAAACATGATACCAGATGCTCTAAATGTGTAAAAATGGCAAATAAGCCTTGTTTGCACTGGACATTGCAATTTGAATCATCACTGATAAATAGAGTGGGTATTATAAGACCTATTCGGATAGATTGGCTTTATATTGCTTTGCTCTTCCTGGGTACAGTTGGGTTGAATGGGGAAGTGGTGCAGGTATTTGGTAATATGGATACGCTCTTTTATGTAATCTATTGTTTTTGGTTTCTACAGAAACTTTTGTTCCTTGACGTTAGCCTTTAGGGCTGTACGTCTTCTGGGAATTTCATGAAGAAGGGCTGTCTAAAGAATAAACTCAGCACACGGATGTCTTTGATTTGTCCTGCCATAGCCTGCAAACATCATAGTGCACACAAATATTCACTTTTTCAGCCTGCTGACACAAGTAGCAAAATAAGAGGTTTTTAGACTTTAAATAGTATCACAAGAAAATACTCATTTAGGGCGAACAGCGCTGATCAACTGGTAAATAAACCATGTGCTGCACATGTGCATGAAATAGTCCCTTGTTAGGCATCACTTCAGTGAGTTAAGAACGTGACTATGACTCAGCAAACTCAGCAAACAGCTCTGAAGCTGTAAGCAGGATGGATTCAGTTTCAATGGAGGTGCTTAGGGTAATGTACTGTGTGTTTTAATAAATTGGTGCAGTAGCCAGTCAGAACAACCTATTGTACATTACTGCTGAAAGGTTTTTCCTCTCAGTGCTACTGACTTAGTCTATCTCCGCTCTGAATGGCTGCTTGAAAGCAGGTGATCCAGGGAAAAAAACACTGATGAAATTTTAAGACCTTTCAACCAGATTTTCCCGTTCAGGCTGTCTCTGCACACGCAATGGCGCTCATACACGATCCTCTACAGTCAATCAAGCACACATCTGCATGTTCACCGCAAGAGAGTCTCATACAGTGGACATTAATTGACATTTAAGCTTCACTCCTCAATCACACATCTGGAGTTAATTAAGTACCATTGGAGCGCTTTTTTTTAATACACATGAATCACAGTTCTACTTTTAGCATGTTTCTTTGGTTTTGTTGTGGTTTTCCAGGCACAGTAATTACACCTTCTTTAAGAAACAAATTGCATATACTGTGTGAAGCATTCTAATTTTCTTCAGGCTCCTCTGTCATAAGCTAGGTTTCTATATCAGCTGGAGCAGAACACCATGCAGAGATGAAAATATTTCAGTAAAGCGCTCATTTGATTGTTTGTAAAATAAGACGCTGCTACAAATGTACCATTATTTTTATTATGTGAACTGAGGGAGAGGCTTTTTGTTCTGCTCCCTATCCTTTCAGTACTTCTAGTGTGTCAGTCACCAGGGAATCGGATTGCCTGTGAACACTTGAGAGGCTAACGCAACCTTTTAAGGTTTTTGCAGCATATAAAACAAGTTATACACCATCATCTCATATCCTGCCTTTAATGTTCACGTTTAATCTGAAAGGGCACATGTTCCTGTATGTAACACACATTAAGCTGTTGTTCTACAACTCATCTTCTGGCTTGTTGAAATGTAATGATTTACAGGGTTGGTGAGTTCATGCTGTAAGAGGTTAGCTTGTCTTGGAAACAGATTTGGAAATCCCCTCTAATGTCTGCTTCTCTATCACAGGATCAACACCTGTTTTCTTGAAACAGAGAGGCAAAAATTAAAACAGAAAGTTTGGGGGTGTTAATTGACACCAGTGCACAAACTTTTATGACAATGATATATCATTTCTGGGTAATATGTGAGTCATTTTGACATGAAATTCTTTTCCTGGAACATCATCAGCAAGCTGAGCTTGTTATTTCTGCTTTGGTACACAAAGTCCAGGCTTTTGTTTGGCTTAGCAAACAGTTGTGCTAACCTTTGTCTCTTAAATGGACAATAAAAATAACATTATCTTTTTTTATGACATTACCTTATTTGGATCATAAATAAAGACTTTCTGAGCACGCTGGTGCCACGTGGATTTATTCTGGAGGATTTTCTTATTCACTGTTGTTTTTGCATCATTTCTGTACAGCACCATTTCAAATAAAAAATATTTATATAAACAAAACAGCTGGTTTCCCTTGGTTTTCTCTCAACTTTGTTGCGTTTAAATGTGCTATAGAAATAAAATTGACACACACTGATACACGTAGGGCACCACAGTGTTAAATTCATGTATGATAATGGTGAATCCAAAACGTTGTAGTAAAATAATGCATATATGCATGCCATATGCAGTTTTATGAATATTTGAATGAAACAGCATATTGACATAGTAGGGACATAGTAGTGCTTATTTTTTACATTCCCAGGGCTGCTAATTCAAATAAGATGTCAGCTGCAAAACTCAATTTAAAAAAAATATTTTCTCTGTAATACTGCTTTGTGTTACACAGTTCAGTTTTAATCATTATTTGAAGCTTGCAGCGCACACTGGAGCACAAGACAGAAATGTAATCATTGTTTTTACTCACGCGGGTGTTGTGGCTTACAGGGATGTAAACTCAAAGGAAAGGTTTCTCTTCTCGATGTTACACCTAAACCAAACCTAATACACAGTGACTGGAGCCAGTAAGCAGAGCTGGCTTTGATCTTGGAAGTGTAGAAGACCCAGCCTGCTTTTCCCATGATCTTGTTCTCTGACTTTTTGCCCTGTCAGACCATTGCCCTGACAGCTTTGAACAGGTGGAGAAGAAGGTTCAAACACCTTTATGAACTCTGTGCATCTGTGTGTGGGTCCCAGTGTTCACATTTTCCCCTCTATTCCCAGTCATATATTTGTGACTTGTAACGGGTGGAAGGACACCTTATCTACATCAAAGCTTTGCAGGAACTGGCTTCCTCCATCTGATATTCTCATTACTGTTGTGATGCTTGAAGACAGTTCCGTCTGTGGTGGTCTGAGTTAGTCATAGTAGGAAGGAAAGGAAGGCCACAACAATAAATCTGATTTGTGCTGCAATGACACATCTTTGGTAGTGTTCGCCGGAGTGTAGCTTCATGAAAAAGTGACACAAAAATAATGAAAGAAAAAAATATGGCTGACTGCATTAGTTAGGCAAGTGCTTGCTTGGTGTTTTCTTGATATAGACATGCTTCAGAGTTGCTAATGGTCAGTAAAATCCAGGTATTACTGTTTGGTTTTATTTTAACAAAATATTAACCAGACATTCTGCTTTGTGACACATTTTATGTGCAATCATCGTGGTCAAAGTCAGTCTGCTTTTTATCTATCTTTATTTGTTTCTGTTTGCACAGTGTTTCATTGGTCCATGTTTTTGGTCATGATCACTGGGTGAATGTATCAAATGAGCCTTCCCCTAAACCAATATATCCCTCAGTCCTCTCAGGCCAGAGGATTGAGGGAGAATATTCTACAAATTTACTACAATCTGACGCATGCCTCCACATATCAGACCACGTGCTGTTTTTCTTACAGCTGTTCTGAAGCACTGTATTTCCAGAGTAAATTTAGACTCCTTGTCAAAGTGAATTAATTGATGGAAGCACTTTTACCGAGCTGTCATTGTCAGCTAAACTTACTTTGAACATTAGCTTGCGTAACTCACTCTGTGTCTCCTCTTTTGTTACACTGCCTTTATAAACCTGACCTGGAGCTGGCTCGAATCTTATTGAGTTTGCAGAAGAAAAATGTTGTACTCTTTTATGTTTACTTCTGTTCTCAATATAGAGTTTCTGTGTGAGGTTATATATGGTAGCTTAGTCCGTTTAATCAGTTGAACATCACTGCAAATGCCATAGTCTGACCAAAATATCCTCAGATAACTGTTTTAAAAATGAGGAGCAGACACGGAGGGGGATATTTTTAAAACTCTCAGCAGGATACATTATAAGATGATAAAAGCTAAATATCTGTTCCTGCTGTTCTTTTAAGATAAAACAGATCCATGACACCTTCTGGGACTGTTTGCATGCTTCTGCCTGTACAAGGGAGGGACTGACCTTGGGCTGCAGCTGTTCGTCACAAACTGGCAGCATCTGGCTGTGCTCAGGGGTGAGGTGTGCCCATGGGGGAGCTGGGCATACAGAGATTAGAAATACTTTGTTCTGAACTGGTTGCATAGAGGATAGGACTAATTAAAGCATAATCCATATAGCATTCTAGATTAGAAAGATCTATTTCTGTCCTCCAATTGTACATTTAATACACTGAACATTTAGTTCTTCAGTCCTGAAGTCATCAATTCTGGTACATGTACAGAATGGCAGAAGAAACAGATTTTTGGCACGTCCTTAAATGATAAAGTCTTATCTTTTGTATGATGTAAAATCTCTTAGCAGCCAAATAATAATACTCACTGATTTTCAACAACTTTTAAAAAGTTATGTGACTGAAAAAGCAAATACAGATAGTTTTTATTTTATCATTTTATTAACTCAACTTAGCTTTAGCTAAGCTTAAACAGTTAGCTTAACTTAAACAATTAAAACCTTGTCATTAACTTAAATGTTCACTATTTGCTTCAAACTAACTTTGTGTAGTTGTTTTGTGTTTGTGACTTTTTTTTTTAAACAAACTAGAGAAGAAATGCATTTTAAAGTATAATATAATATAATATAATATAATATAATATAATATAATATAATATAATATAATATAATATAATATAATATAATATAATATAATATACTACTGCATGGTTTAATCCCAAAAGGTTGATTCTGTTCATCTGGACGTAGCATTTTCAGTGGGAGAAACGTTTCATCACTCATCCAAGTGACTTCTTCAGTCTCAGCTGACTGCAGGTTTCCTCAACCTTATAAACAGTGCATTTGCACAGTGACTGAAACCAGCCCAATGAATGAACTATGGGATGGGAGGTCAGTTCCTTGATCATTAATATGCAAATTCTCATGGCTATTGATCAAAGACCACTGATCAATGGCCAAGAGTACCATTCACAGAGACTTGGGGAATGGCTGCAATCACAGCATTGTAAGATGGTGAAAGATGTACCCTTAGGCCCCCTCCTCGATTCAGAGATGGTCTTTCCCTTTTCACGTAAATGGCCTCCTTGACTCCGCGCTCAAACCAGCGTTCCTCCCTGTCCATGATGTGTACATCCTCATCATTGAAAGTGTGTCCACTGGCCTGTAGGTGTATGGTTTAATATGTGTATAATACTGTGGCTCTCAGTAGTGTAAGTTGTAAGCAAAGAATTTCCTGTGCTGATTATTAAATCATACAATTTACATGCATGACTAAATGAATACAGGGTTGCATGAAATCACAACTTTGGTAACCTTTCTATTTATGTTATTACAGATGTTTTTTTGCAACCCTTTTAAAAAAAATGATCAAGTGTTTGTCGTACAGGTGGATTTAAAATTGATTTTTAAAATACTTTTGTTTAAATCGAGCTTTGCCCTACCTTTAACAATTGTTTTAATGCCATGTAACAGTTTTAGTGGAGAATAGCAAAGCTGAACTGAAGAGTTTATTTAATTCCTACAATAAAAATAGAAGCACTTGGCTGTGCCACAGTTATGATTTCGGTGATTAAAGCTCCTTCTCTGTCTGCAGTTATGACAAAAATGAAACCTGGACTTTCTCGGATAAAGCTGTCGCCTGACATTCAAACACAAAATAACTTTGCTATCAAATTGAACACAAACAGACTTTCTTAGGTAAGTTGAAGATGTCTGACACTTTAATATATACATTTCTTATTTTAATTTGACAAACTCAAGGGCTATGTCTCTAGCGTGACTTTGCAGCAGATGAAGTTTGCGCAGCTGTCCCGGTGAAATAAGAATACATATATAAAATGTAATAATTTACATAGAGGATTTCCACCAGCTAAGTCGTTTGACTCAGTGGGTTCTTTCTTTAATTTCCTTTTAAGGCTTTTTCATGTTTTGATTTAATTGGGAACATAGTTTCATAAGATACATTAGCAAAGTTAATAGTTGTAACTTTTGTCTATAAAAAGAAACCTCAAAGTCTTTGGAGAAGCATGGAAAAGAGGAAAGAGTTGCACAATCAAAGATGCAACTGGAAACATTGCAAATGATGAAAGCAGCACTCAAAATGAAACACTGAACAAACCGGTCAGCAATAACCACACAGTGCAATCACAGGCGACACAAAATGACAGCTTCATTACTTTAGAACAAAATAAGCAATGAACAGAAGACATTATACATTAACTGCACCATACACTATTCTAAATAAAGAAAGAGAAATATAAAATTTAACGTGTAAAAATATGAATAAAGAAATACCAGCATACGAGAAATAAATAAGCATTAAAAAAGGTTTTGATGTCAACAAGGTTACAAAGCTGCCATCATACCATGTTTTAGAAAAGGGTCAGTGTGGGATTTATTGGAGGCTTTTGTGTCTGATTTCTTCATATATAGACTGAAGGATAAAAAGAAAAAAAAGAATCCTGGTGTGTAGGTCCAGGAAAGGCCTGGTGGACCACTGAGCTATTATTAAATTGGTCTTTACTACCTGTCTTACATTTTTAAATGTCATTAACTGTTATTATGACCTTCTAGTTTCTTTTATCTATTTGTCTTCTTCATGTGAGTTGTAGCTTCTGACTGTCGTGCATGTTTTCAACAGGAAAAACTGTTAAAAAGCCACAAGGTCTTAACTATGTTTGGCAACAATTAAAACACATCCTTCCTTGTATTATACCTTGAACACATCACTGACTTGAATATGCCTGAGTAAGCACTGGAAGTAGTCCAGTCTTATTGTCATGGCCCTTCTTGTCTTAATAATGTAAAGTATGTGGGAAGGAAGGGATTACAAATTAGGTTTAAACATTCATGTGACAATAGCCTTAACTGCAATAAACCCACAATGGAAGGAATGACAAAAGGCATCCAAGAATGTTCTTCACTATAATCTGAAAACATCTGAAAACCTATTTAAAAAAAACAGATTCCTTCATAAATACTGCTCTTACTTTTGGTTGATATTATAAGTGTTGCTATGCAGTTACCCATTACCAGCAGGCCCTCATTAAAAGAGAGCTCAATAGCACAAGTACTTGACACATTATATCACATCAAACACTGTGCCGTATTAAAGCACTTAAAGCACTCACAGTTAAACTTAACAGAAGCGGAAGTGATTGGGAAGCTTAATCTCATTGTAGTGATCTCAACAGACTGATGTAATATGTGGTTATTTCATAATTTCTAAATGGGAAACTGCTCATTTTATTGTAGCTTGAAAAATAGCTGAAATATTACATTATAAAACAAATTTACATTGCAGAAGACTTTCCATCTTTTAGGCTCACGGGTCCACATCACCACTCGCTTGGTCCAGCAGCATAATGAACCCTGCGCGCGCTGCCTCTTCGTTTCTTTAAAGGGCCTCTGATCCAGCCTTTTTTGTGCTGTCCAGCTGTGAAGGAGAATCTGTGATTTCTTATAGTCTGAAGGTCAGCGAATTGATGGTTTGACGGTCAGTGATGTATGAAGGACTGCAGTCTACCATTATACACAGACATATATTCACTTTTAGTCTGAAGCAGTTCAGCACCGATGGTTTATGTACTGAGCACGAGGAGAAAACCTTACTTGACATGGGTTCTTGTGTTGCTTAAAATGTCTTTTTGATGGCATAGTGTGCATCATGTGGAAAATGTTCCAATCTTTTTGTCTTCATTATTTTGTCTCTTGTTTGTAAGAGTCTTTTTTATCTTTTTGGGTTGAAGTCTGTCCATTTTTGCATGTTTTCTACACTGCGCTTACAAAACGGGACAAGCTCTTCTGTTCTCTGGACCATCTGTTATATTGTCACCCATGGGGATGCTTAGATTTAACCAACCAATAAATCACGTTGCATCACCAAAAGCCAGAAGCGGTGCTTGAGTTTGGGAGGCAGCATCCTACAACAGATCATCCGATTTTTTTCTGTTTACGCTCTGCTGCGCCGTTTGATTGACTGATTGTCTCTTCGTGTTCTTTTCTCTAAACATGATGTTTTCATGCCATCTCTTCTGTCTTCCCATTTGTTTTCTTGTGTCTTCTTTTTAAGGAAAGAGAGCTTGTATTGTGTGTTGAGGATGATTCTCTTTGAATAGCCAGGACTGGAATGCACCTGTGAAGGTTTTCAGCATCATAATAACCACACTGGCTGGTCAGAGCTAAGGACTCTAGATCTGACTAAGGCTTTAATCTTATCTCAGCTGCTGATCCCCAGGTATCAGTCTGATGTGTGTTATCTGTGCCCGTGTGTTCATCTGTAAGTGAAACATTCTTGCATTTTTTTCCCCGCGTGGGTCTGCAAGAACGTTCCTCGAACCCCCTTTGTAACCTGTAATTTCTGCTCACTTTCTGGTTGGGAATACTTTTTTCAGTGTATTAGCTAAATCCTCTGACAAACTTGCACAGCTGGCATTTCTGAGATACTGCCACCTCTCAGCACAAAATCCCGGTAGCCATTGCATTACAAAGTGAGGAAATTCACATGACAGTGATAATTTAATGAATCTCCCTATGGGGCCTTATGTTTTTCAGCTATACAGAACCCTGTATATTTGATGGATAACCCCTAAGTTAGGAAGGCTATCTTTGTAAAAGTGGGGCTCCATATATGGTAAATTCATTATTACTTAGTTTAACATGGCAGAGAGTTTTTTTGGATGTCCCGTCTCCTCTTCTCCCCTTCAAGCAAACTTCACTGGTTTGTTTGTGTGCTGGATCAACAGCACAAGCAGTCCCTTCAATTACAGCCCTCAAGGTACAAATTAGTGGTTATTACACTGGGTGGAGAAGCTTCCCATTTTCCACTCCTTCATCTAAATACATATAAACCATCATTCAAGCCTAATGTGGTAATTTCTTGTTTTGTGTTTTATTGTGTTTCATCATATTAGCTGGCTGGTGATGATATGTTCATCCCTCTGGTGTGATGTGTTCTAGACTGCTGCAGCAGTCGACAGGCGAGGGAACTAAAAGAGGAGGTGGGACACGTATCTCTTCCCTGTCTCATTGCCCGTGGTCATTGGCTCCTGTGAAAGAGGGGACTTTAATGACAGAGGGGCCCTTTGCGTGTGTCATGACCAGGCAGGCAATGACATTTAACAGAAGCAGCCAGTTAGAACTGATGGCACGCTCGCATACTGACAACTGTAGCCTGATGCTCTCTATCAGCATCAGGGAGGATTCAACTAGCTCAAAGCATCTTTTTTTTTTTTTTTAAACATGTGTTGCCCATGGGAGGAAAACAGATACAATGGTGTATTAAAATAGTTGCTTTGTGTGCATTTTTTTTTTTTTTTTTTTTTTAAAAGAGGCACAAAGAAG
>VUQG01004937.1:0-10319 GCA_015106755.1 Etia nguti | reverse complement strand
AAGTTCAGGTTGTCATGTCTGCGTCTTATGTTTCCTGTTTTATTTTGAAGAGGTCTTGTGTTCCTGTGTTCATCGTGTTTAGTTTTACCCTTCCACTGTGACATCGTTATGTTCATGTGTGTCAGCTTTTCCCCATGTGTTCCCACTTTCCTCATTAGCCTCCTATGTGTATTTAGTCGTTGTGTTGTCAGTCATTCCTTGTCAGGTCGTCTGCTTGTCCACGCCTCATCTCCAGGTATCCATGTCAGTTCACCATGTTTCAGGTTTTCATGTTTTATTTTTAGATCTCCCAGTTTAGGTTATTATTTAGTTCCACCCATGCCCTTTGCTTGCATTTATTTTGCCAGCCTTAATAAACTGCTCGTTTTCTGTTTATCCACGTCACGTTCTGTTTTTGGTCTGCACTTGAGTCCTTTTTTGCAACACATACAGTCTGCCCCTGCCAGACTGTGACAATAATGTGTCCGTGACTTCTAAAAATATAAATGTCTTTCCTTCAACAGTAACAGAAAGCAGTTTATTAGAATCGGTTTAACGCCAAAATATCGATGACCGGAACTCATGTAAATAAACACAATGACGTCAACGTGATCGTTCTCTTTTTAATGCCTTGTTACTTACATAATAATTTTTTAAATATTAATGCATTTTTCCTAATGTGTAATATTTAACTCTTTTGTAAAGGAAACAGTTAAAATCTTTGAATTGCTGAACTTTCAAAATAAGACGCCTTGTTATAAAATAATAAGCAACAAAGTACAGTAAAGTCAGCAACTATAACCTAAAAATCCTCACTGGTCCCCAGCTGTCACTGGTAACATTAATATTTACATACTGTATTCTATAATAAAATATTTTTAAACAACTTGATCACACTTTTTTGGATATGAAACACTGAGCTGTCCATTTATATAGCGCCCAATCACAACAACAGTTGCTTTAAATGTAACTACAGCTGTCAAACCAGTATAACAGCATAGAAAGTATCAAGTTTACACCTGAAGTGTAGCAAACTGGAGATACAACCGAAAAATCTAAAATGCATTCAATCAAAGCCATTAAATTATCAAATCAAGGACCACAGAGGAATCCCAATAAACTTCAAAGACCCCAAGCAACCTCTTTAGAGATCCATGGACATCAAAAATTGTTGGTGGAAGGACACTAAGTATCTTTGAGAAATTTCATACCCCACAAAAGATTTGCAGAAACAACCATAAAAGTCCCTGCAAGTAATGTATCTGCTTAAACCTCCAAGCACCCTCAAGGAAAGACAGACAGAGGGTAGAGTGGGAGGAGGTCACCTAAAAAACAAATACAAATACAAAAAATAAATCCCAAGAATAAGCACCAAAATGGACATTTGGACTCAGTAGAAATGTCACTATGTTACTGTCATAGTCCTGCTAGTTGTTATGGCTATTAAAGATGCTTCCCATACCATAATATGCTACTGACTGCTGAAAAGCGAAGAAACCAGGTGTGAAAAGCACAGATTTCAACGAACAAAACTGTTGATGTGAAACTGTTAAAAATGAGTAGTAATCACATTACTATATGAATTTACATTGTAAGACCCACAAATAAAGGATGACCAGGAGTGTAGGAAGAAATATTTAATAGAAGACAGTGTAAATAAATAAAAAAATTGCCTATCTAATTGGTAAAAAACAGTTTCCAGCTCTGTAAAATAACAAAAGTACAGATATTTTAGTAGTAGCAGGTTGTTTACAATAGTGCAATTTCATAGATACAGTAGATGGAGATTTCTACGATAAATGCAAATCTTCTATAGCCACAGAGGTGTAGACATACAAAACATTTGGTCTTCCACAGAAGTTCATAACAGTCAAACGAGGACTTGTTTACACAGTTATAACATATTCAGCTATCTATCTATACTGTAGTATGATAGTGAATGTTGCAGTTTGAACATGCCTGTGTGAGTAAACGAGATGGCCTGTCTTTAGACAGCACTTCTGTGATAAACATCTGATGCGACTGCAGTGCATTTCTAGGGGTTCACAGTTTTAAAAACACATTTAAACATCCCATCGAGTCACTCTCTCCCACACATTATGAGCTCAATTATATCAAACCTGGACCTCCACAAAAATCAGCCCACCAACTCTCTTTATTGAACCCTTATAACGAGAGATGGGCAGATAAATGTTACGACTTGAGGGAGAAGGAATGTCAGTTATTTGGTCTGTTGATAACAAAAGAAAACTCCCTGGGACTATTTAATAACAAAGTCTGGCAGTGATCACTACCAGGGATTAAAAAAAAAACCTCACAAATTAAATAAGTCCATGACACAAAACAGACAACCTAAGCCTCTTCAAAAGCAGACACTTGAAGCTAAAGAAAAACAAACCCAAAACAGTGTGCTAAAAACTAAAGGTAAAGTCAGATTAGGCTCTGAGAGACTACTTTGGGTGGATAACTGTAAAAAGCTTTCTTTAAACGCTGCCATCTTAGAGCCTTGCTCCAAATGACAATGTTTACAGAGCAGATAACCTTCCTGCATAAACACCAGAGGGGTTTTTTTTTTTTCCAAAAGAGGTGTGAGAGTGGTGGGGATGGTAGGGCAGCGAAAGAGGTGACAACTTACTGTGTGTGCATGGAGGGGTTGGAAGGGGGAGGGGAGTGTTAAGACATGACTGGGTGGCCGATGAGTGAGTGATGAGTGTAAAATAACGAGCTAGATGAAGAAGAGGACGGTGTGTTTGTGTGTTCCTGCTACAGTTGGTGTGCAACGCAGTGGGGAGAAGGGGGAACAGACGGTATGAGATGGTGCTAATTTTAAAAGCTTGTTGCTCTGTGTCGCTTTCCAGCTTTCTGTGGTTCAACAGTCGACTTTGCGGAAACTCGACCTACTGTAGGAGTTCCTGCGAGAGAGGGGGGATAATTAGTAGAAATACTGGGGGAAAAAAAGCACATGTCAAAATCAAAAACATCATATTTTAGCAAAAATTGAAAGATAGGATTCATTTTTATTTCATTTGAGCCAAAAAATGCGACCCAAGGAGTGTGAAAGTAGTCCCACTAAAAGCTTACATGGCTTTGAATCAGCATCCTGGTTCCAAGAGTAATAATGATAAACCCCTAATGTAATATAGCGGACCAATGGAGCTCAGAGTTTGTGTTAATATTTTAAATATCTGGGATTTTACATTTCTCTCTGTGCTGCAGCATCGGTCTGGCAGGTGCTGTTGACTGTAACTGTTTCTGATTAGGAATCAGTCCACATGCAAACACAGAGCTGCAGCCAGAAGATGATGAAAACCAAAAATAACATATGGTGATAGTTTCCATAGTCAAACAGGCTACAGCAGTTCAAGAAGTGCATCATCTTTTATTAATGACTGTGGAATAAAATGTGACACATTTGAAATCACTGAAATGTGTCTGCATGTCTGCTCACTGGTGACAAACTGGGTGTTTGAGCCTATAGCCTGGAGCATGACACAATTTTACGTTCCTCTTATGTTAGTTTGATGTGCTTGAAGAAGCAGCATGAGATCATTTTGTGCGTCTCTGTGCGTGGGCGTGTGTGTGTGTTATTAATGTCTCAAGTTACCGTTGTGTTTGCAGAGTCGGAGCTGGTAGGGTTCTGTAAAGCTGGGGGATCTTGCGGTTGATGAGAGGACCCAGAGCTTCTTTCAGTTTATGGTAATTCCTTTCCAGCTCTCTGTGGTACTCTTTCTGATCTGGCCCAATCAGGGCTTTATTCTTCCTCAGGGCATCCTCACACCTGCACAAAAACAGGAAGACACAGGGAGTTAAGATTTGTTTTTATTGGCTACACAACAGTCTTTGTCTGAGACAGAGATCATGTCAGTACCTCTTAGCGAAGTCTTTAAAGCAGAGGCGCAGTTTGTTGTGATGACGAAACAGCTTGGGGTCATCAGGAATGTCGGCGAGAAAGACCTGCGCCACCTCAAGGGGGCCCTGTTAGGGGAGAGAAACAGTTACATATTGGCTGAGGAATTTCTGCCACTACTTAAAACACTAACCCAGACTTAAAGCTCTGCTTTGAATTTATTATTATTCCAGGGGGACCAGTATTTCAAATATATTATCACCTGGTTGACAGTGGTGCCCACGCAACCCTGGAGCACCATTTGAAGCATTTTAGAGTCTGCGGGGTCTTGGTTTGTGGCGAAAGCGAGCTCCTGAGTCTTCTTCTGCATATCTTCAATCGCCACCTCGATGGGGACAAGAATAATCTGGAAAGCCAAACACGTACGTAACCAATGAACATTCATCATAATGTCTACATTTATTTAAAATCTGATCCCTCCAGTAGAGACACCCACCTCCTCCTTGTGGATAACATTGATCCGTGTCTTGATGTAAGGGAAGGCGTGAGACGTTGTCAGGATGGTTTTGCGTTTGTACTGCTCGTGCAGGTCGCCGTGAGCGCGGCCGTCCAAAGTGAAGGGAGTGCAGTACATGAAGGTACGCAAGTTGTAGTTCTTGTCAAAGTAGGTGATTCTTTCCTTCAGCTCATATGTGTCAAAGTAGGGCTCGACATAGGTGATCTGCAGGTAAGCCTGAAAAAGTCACCAGTACAGTTAGACATTTTTAAAATATAAATATTTTTCAAGCAACAAACATGCACATCTCTTTACCTTGTTGGGATCTAGTTTGTTTTTGTCCACTGGGTTGGAGTCTTTGATAATTTCGACCACCTCATCCCCAAATTTCTCTGAGTAGAACTCCTGTGGACCAGAGGCATTCACCTTTAGACATATGTTCCTCATAAATCATTAAAGACATCTTTATTAGCATCAGGAGGAGTTAACATGCCTCAAGTCTGTGCGATATCTCAGCTAACTTGGTGATCGATGGCTCCTTGTAGACAAATTCTTGCTCATCCAGATCTCCGAAGCGACAGCCATAGAAACCCACTCTGAAGTAGGTCCCAAACATTCGCTGAACACTAAAAACAAGACAGAAAACTTACAACGATTAAAGAGTGCAGAGCGTGAGTGAATTAAAAGCAGCTGACACAGAGCTTACGTGTTAATAGTAGAAAAAAATATACCCCGTTTTAACTCATGGACTCATTATCTGTCACGCCAAAGACTTTATATCTTGTTGGATGTTTTTTCTCCACAAACTAAAATTTTTAAATGACTGGCCTCTTTTTATTGAGGACTCAACAGCCCTGAAACCAAGACCAAATCTGTGATACAAACGTTAGATCGCCATTTTTCCATTAGTACATAAATGCTGAATAAATGAACAGAAACACAAAAACAGGAGGAACAGCATAATCCAACACCTGCAGAAAAAACTGACCACTAGTGATGTGTTGTACGGAAACGTTAGCGAAATAGCTGTTTAGCCATTAGAAAAAAAATGTAGTAAAAAGTACTTCGTAACAGTGTGATAACGAAGTGTCAGTAACTAAGTAACTATGCAATTATATGCTAATTAGGGGT
This sequence comes from Etia nguti, assembly GCA_015106755.1. Classification (NCBI taxonomy): domain Eukaryota; kingdom Metazoa; phylum Chordata; class Actinopteri; order Cichliformes; family Cichlidae; genus Etia; species Etia nguti. Next base: position 4,866 of record VUQG01004937.1, on the reverse strand, counting down.
CATCATAGTAGGCAGCCATATGGAGGTGTTAACACAACTAAAAATGTGAAATGTAAACTAGAAATCTATCTGAATAACCAGAGTTTATTTTTTCCCCATTCATGATCCATGGTTGTTGTACTGCTGTTGTATTTATGTGTTATCCTATGTAACTTCTGTGCTTGATTTTCTTTCAGTGAAAAGGTCTGGCTGATGTTTGGAAATTATTTAGTTATTGGATGTGGATATTGGTGGGGCCAATGACTGTGTCCTTTCCTGAGGGCCACCCTTGTAAAAAGAGCCAACATGACCACCGCCTACCACAGAGGATCATTTGCTTTCTTCTTCTCAACCGCCCACACCACTGAGCTGCCTTTTCTTTGGAACCGTTTTCTCTTGTTTTGTTGTTTTGGGGCTGAAAGCTGTTTGGTTTCTTTCTTTTGGTTAAAACAGCTGGTTTGTAAAATGCACACAGATTTTTTTCACCCTGACACTAATTTATATTCCTGTGTTTGCAACACCAGTGATGAGAAAAAACAAAACAGCATTTACTCTTTGTTAACGAATTGTTTCAGTGGCTGCTTTGGATTTGGGAAAATAGATGCTTTTCATGTTGTGGGAAAATACAAATTCATGCTCAGAAGTAGTTTTATTACAACAGGAGTGCAGCACAAATTAATTAATACTTGTCCTAATTCTACTCAACCAAGTGATAAAGTAAGCTTTGCATCACTCACCAGTAACATGTTATTGACACAGGAGTGGAGAAGAAAACAAGCCAAGGGGAAGAAGAATAACATTGTCAACAACAATTGCTGAATGTTTTGCTTTAAATGGGATACTCTTAATGTCAGATTAGTTTGTTACCTCCCATCCTGAACTCTGGAAAAGATGAGAAAAGAAATAAAGCACATAAGAAGGGAATTAGGATAAAAATAATTGGCTACTACACTAATTCCTTTGGAGATTGCTGGTGATTTCAGGATTAAGCTGTCAGCTCACTTGGTTGTAGACTTTATTAAAGGCATCTTGTAGCTTCCCGTGGACAGTAGCCAGCTTTTTAAAGTCTCTGTTGGCTTCATGGATCGGGAGCAGAATCTTGTACACTTCATTAATGGCCTCATACATACCAGCCTGCAGTTACAGCACAATTAAACAGAGATTTTTACTCATATCATGTGATAACATATCCATTCTTCAGCCATGTTAATGCTGGAACCTTGTCAGTGAGTCATACCATGTTAAAAGAAGCAGCTGCTTGCTCCAGAAGGCCCACCAGGCCAGACTCGCTGAAATACTTCCCAGCACAAATGCCCTCCTCCTCTGGCGACAGAACGTCATCGGATACCGCTGACTCCTCTAATACGTTGGATGAAACATTCTGTAGTAAAAACAGACAAGACACGATAGGAAAAAAGTTAACATCTAGTCATACACCCACATGTTTTATATGTCCTTTAAGTAAAAGTTTCATTTAGGCCAGAGTCACACAGATCTAGACACCCATTAGTGATGATTTAGTAACCACCAGTCACAAGAGAGAAATGCATATCCCCACGCCGGGTGGTGTATAGTTGCTGGAGGTTTCTGGCAGTCACTGCAAAATCAATTGCTAAAACTCAACTCACACAAGTCCAGAGACCAGTCAGCCACCACCTGGCAACCACAGGTCATTTGGGAAAAATGAGAATTCTCCACCCAGTTAGTGACTGGTTGCTGGAAGTTTCTGGCAGTTTCAGTTTCAAACTGGTCACAAAGAGGTATACAGTGCCGCAGTGAAAATTTACAGTTGCTTTGGCTGCTAGCAGATTGTCGCGGTTGCCCGTAGTTTGCATGGAAAACATCTCCTTGTCAGATAAATGCCAACTACTTTCCAAGCGGTAGTCAAACTGTGAAAACTGTAACACGCACCAGACAAGGAGATGAATTTTTGTGCCTTCTGAAACACGTTGGCTGCAGTGTTCAGGCAGGTGTCAGGAGGTCACCGACTGTGACTGAGGCATTAGACTAAAATCACTGTGACCTAGCCAACTATTTGTTAGTAGAAAGATTTAAACAGCATACACACACTGACCTGAAATGTGACACAACCGATGGGCAGGTAGCGGCAATCCTCCAGCATGTTGAGATACTCCGCTACCAGAGCTGCGCTGTGGACCAGACAGTGGGCTGCTTCAGCATGATTCCCTCTCTCTGAGTGTTTCCCTGCCATGTTTTGAAGCCACGTTAGGCGCAAGTCAGGAGAGTTCTGGTAACCTTTAGCAATCCTGAAAAGAGAAAATGAGAAAACACTTCAGGTTTTATTTTATTTTTGATTTACAGCCACTCTGATGGTCATTCCAGTACCTGTACATTAGGTCGATAAGCATCTCTGGATCGTGCTGATGCTCCTTCATCTTCACAGTGTCAGTAAGAATCATGTGCAGGTTGAACACCAGATCCTGGACCTGCAGTTTCAAACATAAATACACCAAATTAAAAAAATGTCTTATCCGTTCCACCAGCTCCAGCTCGAAAATTGTAAACAAGATGATGGTTGCTGTGCACCTGCTCTGGGAAAGGTGTGTCACGCAGCTCTAGGTCCTCTTCGGCATATGTCAGGATCGTCTTGAGAGACCGACGAAGATGCTCTTCATTAAAGTTCTGCGATGTTCCCACCAGTGAGGACAGAGACATGGTGACCTGCATCTTTACTCGTGCAAAGTTCTACAAAACAAAAACAGAGCCCAGTGTAACTTAAAACATCATTACAGTCTTGAATTATGGTACAGATGCATTTTGCTGACATGTCCACAGCAATGAAAGAACATCAAAGTATTTCACAGACAATGCAACATCTTAACATACATTTCCAATCTCGAAGTTCTGTCTCATGAGCAGGTAAAGGGATGCCGAGGCGTGACTTCTGACAGAGCCGACACTGCTGCTGCAGTGACGCAGGAGACGCAGGCACAGATCTGCACAAAGCTCTGTGTCCTCCTCAAACAGCATCTCTGGGAACTATACACAAAAACACAGCGTCACTTCGTACAGTTCACCCCCCTGCACGCAGAAATTAAATATGGCCCACTTTGTTTACTTTAAAATAATTTTTAGACAAAAATATAACACAGATGCAATCAATAAAAATTAGGAGAAGAAATTGTCCCATTCCCTCTTGGAAATGAGTAAGCAGAATAATGCCAGCTAGGAGTAAAACTAATAATATCCAAACATTAATAACTTAATTTGTTTTTGGTTTTTTTGCTGGAAAAGAAAATAAAAAAAACAGAAAACTTGTGTACTTGTTAAAAACAAACTGCACTTACTTTGAAAACCAGAGCTCTCTGTGTATTGAAGCAATGCTGCAGAAAGAGGGCGCTCTGGTTTCCTGCCATGCTGTGAAGAAGTACTCTCAGCACTCCACCTAAAACACTTTCTTTCAACTCTGATGCAACCACAGTCTGAAAGAAGACAGGCACACAACAAGCAAAGGATGTTTACATAGGAGGACAGCACTGTGTGTCAACCACTGGAAAGGTGGTATCTAAACAGCTTTATTTAGTTCTCGTTGTTTTACCTTGACTATAATTTCCAGTGTGTCCAGTACTATGAGAGAGGCCTCAGTAGCTAGGTTTCCATCCACAACAGACTCCTGTTCCACCTCAGCCTTAGTCCTGAAAGGTGTCATTTTACAATCATGTTACACAGAAACACACATCTGACATAAATTCTAATCCAAGAATATTTGTAATTTTCACAACATGAACAGGAGAACCAAATCTATAGGTCTGTAAAGGACATACTTGTCGACTCTGTCTGCATTCGTTCTCCAGTGAGTTACGTTCTTTTTCCACCTAACGTTCTCCTGGCTGCCATAAGGGCTCCTTTCTGTAAGAGTAAATTTCCTTAAGCACCACAAATATAAATTGCTTCAGACACGCACGACACAAGCCTGTGTTTCTCTTGTGCTTCCCACCTCTGTGACGCCGAACCATCTCCTGACGGGCTCCGATTGTGCCCAGTATGGCTTCTTCAAGTCGTGCCTTCATGTCCTGAGACTTTTTAAATGTCAGGCTATTGATCCGCTCCAAAGTCTTCTTCCCCTACAACGTCCACCAAACATCAGAGGACAATTAAATCTTAAAAATGTACCATACAAATTAGGCAAGTTTAAATAGCAATTTCTCTGAGAGAGAGAAAAAAAACTATATTAAAAGTGGATAACAAAAAAAACTGGCTAGAAAGCTGCTAAGAAATGGACTTTAGATAGGCAAACAATTTAAAAACAAACACATAAAAATAGCCTCCTGTCCTATTAATCATTTATTGAGTAAACACAGCTAAATAGACTACTGAGTGATTTTGCAGTGCTATGCAAACAGTAATGGAAAATACAGTAGTAACCCTGGACATGATGTCTGAAGTCCAAGTGCCTCAGTGTACAATGCATTATGTATAATGTATCTTATCAAATATACCTTTCAGAGGCAGAAATGAAGCCATTCTCAGCCAGCAGTAACTGACCAGCACAGATCTGTTACATGCTGCCACAGACATCGTCATTTTTGCAGTGATGGTTAAATTAAATCTAATTTCTAAATAACAGCCAATTAAACCATGAACATTAACTCATTGCCTTCATAAAAACCCCATCAAACAGGAGAAAAAGAAGGAAAATGAAATGTAATCAATATTTGCTCTGAACAAGCTTTCTGTGGAAAATCAATTTAGAGGAATTTAGCATCCCCCTTAATGAACTGCGAATCCTGATGGTGCCCATTTATTATACCTTGTATTCAAAGCAGGACACACAGAGATGCAGCAAATCTAGCAAGCGGTTGATTTGCAGTACAGACAAATCTGACACCCAGCGCTCCAGGAGAGCTGCATCTGCATTCTTCAGCA
>VUQG01004935.1:11296-22861 GCA_015106755.1 Etia nguti | reverse complement strand
TTTTTTTTTTTTTTTTTTTTTTTTATAAAAAAAAATATTTTTTTTTTTTGTGTGTTTTTTTTTTGGTTTTTTTTTTTTTTTTGGGGGGGGGGGGGGGTCCCACAGGACATCAGGATATTTAATCAGAGAGGCAATCAGTGTCCTAGAACACATTGGGTGTGATTTATACACTTGAGTGCTGCCTTATGTCTTTGTACAGGTTTATTACACGAAAAGTGGCTGCTCAAGAATTTAAATATAATAGTGCTGTTTTCCTCCCTTTGTTTGGTTCTGCTGGATGTTTCTTCCTTTTAAAAGGGAGTTTTTCCTTCCCACTTTCACCAAATATTTTCATATAGGGGTCATTCGATTGTCTGGTTTTCTCTGTATCATTGAAAGTAGCCGTATATGCAAATATACGTAGAAATACACTGAACCTGTACTTTGGTACAGTAAAATACTCAAGTGCTAGTGAATCTACTGTTGCTAGACTGTCGTTGTTAACAGTATTCTCATGCAGTGGCTTTGATGGGGGCACCAGAGGAGACTACAGGGGCAACAAAACCACCACAAGCACCCCTTCTGGACATGCCCCTGCTACTGAGAACAAGATGACAAATGTGGGAGGCATCTGTTCAAAGTAATACATACATACATACAGTTAACTGAGCTTCTAGTTGCCAAATTCTATTAAAATGACAGCACACAAACAAACGAATCCTACAGAACAAGAGAATCTCCTTACAATGTAAACACTGACACTGCTGTTGGCTTGTTTCTCAAAACTGAGTCAGGCAGCTGGGTACACTTTTCATACCTCATTAGTGCTTTTATTTTTTATTTTCCTGTCCAAGGAAACAAGCCCTTGTTATAGCGCATTTGTCACTCTTTACTGGAATAAAGGTTAATGTCTTAGTATGTCTGAATTAGTTAACTGTGACAAATTTCTTCACTTTCCCCATATCTGTCATGTAATTTATACCCACTTCTTATCTGATCTAACTTCCACTGACAGCAGCAATAAAAGTGCATATTCCAATAATATTTTGAGTTCACCGTAGCCTCCCCAGTCATAGTAATTAATGGCGCCATGGGTCCTATGAGAGTGGGACCAGCTGCATGTTATGTCTTGTCACCAGTCCCAATCTGTTTGACACCTTCGGCCACATCTCTCTCTTCCGATGCCAAGAATACTGATGGAGTACTGGTCTGAGGACTCTTTGTGCCCACCCTCAGAGAACAAACACTATTAAGACTCGACAATGTGCCCCTCTGCCCATCCCCAGAGTGCAGGCAGTGCCAGCGTCTGTAACTGGAGAACGGAGAGCAAAACAGCTGCTCCCAGTCTATCCTGCATCTGCCACAACTGTGATTTCATGGAACAAAGCGAGAATGCAACCACACGGTTCGACTGGCTGTTCAGTCACACTCCAGCCATTGTCCCTGTCACTCTCTCTCTTTCTGTCTACCTTCTCTTCTTCTGTCAACTGATGGCATGGATATTTTTCTAACATTTTCAATCTATCATCAGCAATTGCTCTGTCTGGTATTTTTATGCTCGCACACTTCACTGTATATAACATCTTTCACCCCCACTTCACACACTTATCCTGTAAAGCAGTGGTGCACCCAGTTGGTCATCAAGGCCACTGCTTGGGTTCTTCCAACTGACTGATCAGTGGGGTTTGAGTAACTGCTGTCCAAAAGACAGACGCGTCAGACAAACAGACTGTAGCTACCAATTTAGTCTTGCCTGCTATTATCAGCTACAGTGGTCTTTGCTGCTCCTATTAACAAAGTGATGTATTAAATAATGTACATTTATGAAGTTAGGTGTCTCGCAGAAATTTTTAAAAAGAAATTATGCAAAATTGTTGTAAGAAAATAAGAGTAAAATTGGATTAAAGAACTATAGAATATTTTTACCCAATTAGAGCGACAGCAAGACAGTAAATGTGTCTAGAGCTAGTTTATAACACTGTCACATAAAACTCCTGGATCTTTCAGTGAAGTAATTATCATTGTTTCCTATTAATGATAGTTGTTATCAATTCTTCTTGGACAGAACCATGCCCTAAGAGCAAGATGTGGATCATTAGCAGCGTTTCTGGACATCTGAAGTTGATCTACCGCAAATGACACTTTAATTCCTTTCATTCTCCAGAAGTGTATGTACAGCATTAATGTCTGAGAAATTTCAAACAAAGATTTCAATCTGACTCATTAAAATTCTTATTCATTGATCTTTCCATGCTCTTTGACACTTTCTCAATGAGGTGTTGACAGCAGCTCTTGACAGCACACCTGAACACTGCTCCTTTCGTGGCTCCATCTCTTTACTACACAAGAGCGGAATGGATTTGTCAGACTATTTGATGCTCTGTCAAATATCAGAGTATTTGTGTCTTAGAAGGTAACATTTTTTCACGTACCCACAGGCAAAAAAAGTTTTGTTTTTGTGTTTTGTTTTGTTTTGTTTTTTAACAGATGATGTGTAAACAGAGCAGGGTTAAGGGTCCCTACACTGACAAGCTATTGTGGTGTATAAATAGGGTATACATTTCTGCAGTCAGCCCCTTGTTTTTCCTCTATTTCTCTCAGCTAGTCCAAATGCACACAGTTCATTTGATAATTAATAGCTAAAATATGCAAAAATAATGAGAGGAGACACAGCCGCTTCGGGAGTTAGACCAGGGCACTGGTTTAATTTCACATTACTACATCAAAATACTACAATAATAACAAAAATAGCATGATAGAAATCTCATATTTGGTGATTACATGAATATAGCTGAGCCCTGCAGGCTTTTTGGAGCTTTTTATTTTTTAATGATTTTGGCTGAGTTTAAAAAATTATTATTCCTGTGTAATGAAAAATAATAATACACAACAAATTATAGCTGTTTGCTAGTTCACTAACATGCACAGGGTTTAAGACTCCTCCAAACCTGAACTTTGGCTGGCAATTTTTTGGAGTGGAGCGGATTCCCTCTAGTGCACTTTAGCTTAATTAGAATAGATGAACACAGTGTGTTAGTCAGGAGGAATGAAGAATTAAAAGCACATACAACAACTAATAATGAAAAGACTTCTGGGACAGACATTTAAACTGGAAAACAAAATACGCAAGTTTCGCCCTAACATAATGACTCCACTATGAGCCGTTAAATCTACCACAAATTGGGCTCAGCTTGTACTTGCTGCTATAGTTAGATGTGGCAAGGCATGCAGCCTGTGTGGCTAAGTGCCCATAGGTACAGCAGATTGTCAGTCCACTAGACAGGCTGTCTAGGAAGGATCAATACAGGATTACAGACAAATCCCTCCCTTCAGGCCTTGATTTCAATTATGCACGATCGGGAAGTGTTATCTAGCTTTGCAAGGGAAAACCTAACTCAAGAACCTTCTTGAATTGTCCAGACAAGCAACAATATCAGCCTTTCTACAGAAAACAGTTTGGCAAAAAAGAAAACTTCTGTGTGTGTGTGTGTGTGCCACCACCACGCGTGTCCATGCAGGGAGAGGAAAAACGAAGAGAAACGGAGGAAAGCTGGCTCACACTGTTTGACCCCACAGTGGACGAGGCTCACTTTGCAGGTTCCTATGAATAACTAAAACAGATGATTGACAAAGTGACTGACACTCACAGAAATCAACTGGGACATTGGGTTCTGTGTTGCCTGTAAAATACCCATAAAATCAACCAATAACAACTGGTCTGGGAGCACTTAATACAGTACAGAAAAAGTGTCAGATCCTGAGCAAACATCACCCTCTGAGGCTGCAAAATGAAGCCACTGCAGAAGGGCCAAAAACTGCAGTTTCACAAATGTCAACTTTTGGCTGGCTCCAAAAACAAAAGTCAATACCCATAGCTTCCTCCTATGAAAATGTCTAACCTTTAAAGTAAGAATAAAACTCTAAAGTGAGTTTCAGTCTACACACTCAATTTCCCTGTTCCCATCTGTGATTACTGCACTGGGGGATGAGTTCATCCCTTACACACTGTGCATATTTTAGGCCATCACACACATAGCAAGTGTCTTTACCAAATGTGGAACTACACACATCTACTGACATTAATAAATGAATGAATGATTAATCCTTAATTAATGTTTCATAGAGCAGGGAGAGTGTATGGTATTTGGAGAAAAACACATGTTATCACACATCATTATGCCTTGTTTTACCTAAGACATGAAAACAAAGCAGTCATAATGATTTAAATATATTATTTACTTAGATATCTACTGCAAGTGAGAATTGGGATGTATATATCATGTATAAACATTACGACCGTTAAACACCATCCTCCCTGCTATATTGTAATAAATTAATTTATAATTGTCAAATTTTAATTAAATAATTAATTAACACTTAGAACCCAAAAAATACAAATAAAACTTATCTCAATTTTGCACTAAAATAATGACATTCAAGGTATTTTTTTATTGCTTTCAATTGTCAAAATGTGTCAAATTTGACCCAAAAAGTATGTAAGCTGTTTGTAAACTGTAAAAAGATTTAAAGTTACAGACTAATAGCAGTGTGATCAGCTTATTCAAGTCACTGACCTACCCAACATTTACTAGTATCCAGTGGGGTTGCCTTTTGGAGCATTTTTAATTGAAATAACTGACAATATTATGGTTTAAAGTATTTTACATGAACTGCATTGATAGCTAATATTTTGTTTTTATATTTATAGAAATATTTAGAAACTATCCGTGTCTGTGTGATGCACCTCACTAACCAAGCTATCAACTGTTAGCTGATAATTTAACACTTGAACCTGCAGCCGTCGTTCAAGTGTGTTCAACTTACCATAGGAACTATGAAAATGAAGCAGAGAGAAATGGTACCACAGCTAATGGTGCTCAATCATGTGATCAACATAGCTCTTTACCAAAAGAGAGCAGACCATTAATCACATTGCTAACCGGTTTACTGGTGGCAACTGACAAAAATAACCTCGAGTAAAAACTTATACTGGCTTGTTCATTTTAAAGACTAACAAATACATCATCACTACAGCAGTTTTAAAATGAAAACTATTGTAAAAAGTTATCTTTTTATTATCCACAAATTGCAAATGTTAGCCAATTACAATAATCACATTATCCAGTTTTTTTAAAGGGAACTACTGGCTTTAATGCAAACAAGGCAAGTAAAAATCTAAGCAGACCCACACTTGCTGCGTATGCCCAAATAAAACATAACCACTCTCCACCCTTCAGACAAATGATAGACCAAACAGTATTTCTTAATTGTAACATGGATATTTTAAACATATCAAACCACAATGGCACTGAGCCAAATTACTGTATTTACTTAGCTAATTCCAAGAGCTTTTAAACTTCGAAAGCAACACTGCCAAACTATCAACAAGAAGGGAACACACATCTGCCTCATCTGTCAACACATCCCAGCAGAGCCAATAACAAACCCTGAGCTCCGAGTGAGGTAGCAGAGAGGTCAGTGGACTGAGCAGAAGGAGAGGAGAGAATGAGTGTCTATTCACTGCATGCTCACCAGGCCTACCCTCAGTCTCTCCAACCCCCTGGGAACTAAAGCCACAACGGGCAACCTGAAACCCATGATGTCATCCTCAGAGAGCACAAGCTACCAGGACCAGAGAGAAAGTGTACCAAACCCAAAGTCAACATCACACAATTGCTCAGTTTAATTGTATTTAAAGAGGAGCAGCTGTAGGAAATTAAGAGGTTCACCAGTAAATTATTGTACCTATGTGACAACATGCAAAATCTCTTGAAATCTGGCCAACTTATAAATTCTACACTGGCTCTAGGGGCAACCTTTGTTGCACCAACATAAAATGCAATACCTTCAAATAGCCACTTGAAGCTGGCTCCAAAAATGAGCCAAGCCCCATTTTCGCTTATTGGCGTGGTCAGGCGTTGACTCACGAGTGGATCCTGAAACTGTGGATGTCTGCTAGGTTTCACCTCTGCTAGCAAGTCCCTAAACTGGACCTCTTCAGCATACTATGCTGGCATTGTTGCCTTTGAAAGTATTCTGAATACAGTTTTCTGAAAAATAAAATGGCTTTCTCTGCAGCTAACTGTACCAACAGACTGTCCAAGAAATCTGTGTACTAGTTTGTTTGTTTTTATTTATTTATTGTGGTGTTGGTGGGGGCATTCAGTAATACTATTATTATTAAATTCATTAGTTGTTGCCACTAATTATCAGGTATTTGTGTCTTAGTAACAAAATGTACACTGTATATAAAAGATGACATTAGAAACTCAGTTTGAGCTTTTTGCCATCTTGGTGTTCTGAAACCAGACGCGATTTCATTTTGTTTAGTGATTTTTTAGCTTTTGAAGCATTTTTCTATTTGCTGGTGCATTTGAATTGTCAGGACCACAGAAGAATGCAGGTTTAAGTCACGTCACATTTTAAATTGTGAACCTATGTCCATCCTTTATATACAGTCTATCACTGTACCCATACAGTGTATGGATGCTATTCTAGTTAAACAGTGCTGGCTGATAACTTAACCCTCTCTTCTAATTCTGTTCACTTTTGGCTTCACAAAACAATGGAAAAGGTCAAATGCCAGATAAGTCTTGGGTATATATTTATGATTGCTATCCTTAAGAGAGATTAAATCTTTGAGCTTTGATTAATCTGACTCAAAACGGGCATAGAAAAATTATCTTTCATGCCTCATTTGTTGCTTCTGTGGGCCATAACTGAAACACCACTTTCAAAAGATGATGTGAAGAGATTTGGTTCATTAACAGTCATCAGTCATTTCATGCTAAATATATATGATAAAAATCTTTTTCATCAGTTGGTAAATCTTTGATCAAGAAATATGCTGGTTTCTTTTTGATTTGTGTTCGGAAACTGCAATCCTTTCTTTCTGCTTTTTATGCTTGGTGATGGTTCGCGTCTTATAAGGTTGCATTCACAAAACCTCGTCTTGATTGCTGACATAGAAACATGTACACCTACAGTAAATGAAAACATGCACTGCACTTCCTGTGCAGTCAAAAAAAGGGTTTCCTTCACAATATGAACAACTTTCTTATCACCCACATATCTTGTCTTTAGCGTGGTCTTGGTTTCCATTTTCAAGTTTTCCCAAACGTTGATATATCTCTGACTGCTCCTTTTTTTAGCCTCATGACCTTTTCACTGTCATACCCACCTATTCTAATCTCTAAGAAAAAGACAACGCCAACTCATATTAAAACCTTTATGCTTAGTTTTCAGATTTAATACATTTTAAAGCAGAGAACCTAAAGAACAAGAAATAACTTGAATGAAAATCAGATAACTATTATGGTAGGGGCTGTGTATCTTATTACTGCTGCGATAAATTACTGGTTGCATGAATTAACTTATTGTAAATCATGTTTGTTTAAAAAGGGGGGATTAAAGTTTTTGTGAGGCTACAGATGACTCAACATGGAGAAATGTATTGTTAAGTGAGTGGCCTGGTATTCTTTTATAATTATATCCAGCCTGGGTTTGAGCCAATACAAAGAAATAACTTTAAGAAACAATTTCCATATTACAGAAATGCATGCTTTGTAAACCAAATCAGACAATCACACTGATTTGTATCAGTCTAAATTCATTTCAGAATTGCCCTCCATTTAATCCCTCTTCTAGAAAGTAGCCCCTGAGCTGCACTTGTCTGAAAATGAAAAGGTTAGTGGAAAATATAGATAAAAACACATACTTTTTGTTTTTTTACACTGAGATCTAGTGATAAATGTCTTCCAATGAGGAAAGGCATGGCAATGTCAGTGGAGACCCAAACAGGCAGTATTTTTAGTGTGTGTGTGTGTGTGTGTGTGTGGAGTAGGAGAGGACAAACGGTCAAACATGTCATCACATGCTACACATGATGGATGGCAGTTTCCGCCTTCTCCTAAGGTTTATGTAAAAGACTGCTGCTCAGCTTAATGGTATCCAAGGGTGACAACCACAAGGCTTTTCATCTGAAGTGTCCGTCTAACACAGATACATAGAAAATGGAACCTCAAACCACTGCAGGCTATATCGCTCTTAACTGATGGGCATTACTCCATCAATATCATTAGCTTGCTGCAGTGTTTTCAAACAGCAACTAATTTAATCTTCTCAGAGCTCCAACCAATAACTAGCTCTCATGTACTTAATCTTATGGAGACAACAATGTATTCATCATGGAGATTGGGATGGCCTGTTTTAAGGACGAACTACATCCTGTTTGAGAGTGAAGTGGGTAAAAAGTCACTGAAATGTCACGATGATCCTCTGCAGTATGTTTATCAATGTTTATTGGATGCTAATCAGCAGTTATGGCTTTCTTATGATCTCTGTAGTTTGCATTTGAAGGCTCTGTGTGAAGGAATGTAAACAATCATGGTGAGCAACTTCAGTCTCATCATGGCTTCTGTTTGTTTATGACACTAATCTGTGGTTGTTGGCCTTCAGGATGAAGTCATAACTGCTGCTGTATTTGTGTGTGTGTGTGTGTGTGTCACTGCAGAAAAGCTGTGTCCTTGGTTTTGATTGGCAATTTACTGTAATACTGTAAGCTATTTTACATCTGCCTAACGGGCAAAGCACATTCATAGTCCACTGTGCAGATAATTCTTGTGCAATTGTGTCACACACTGCATAGTTTTCAGTTTTCAGCATGGCATACTTTCTCCTTCACATGAGGCATCAATCCTGCACCTTCATCGGACTGACTTGTGATCAAAGTCTGTCAAATTCACTGGTGATGATTCTTCTTTATGGTTCAATGTCAAAGCAAGGAGACAGCACACTGAGTTATACATGCCAGGCATAGAAACAGCTGTCCTGTCACTCCGTATCTAATGAAGACAGACAGTGGGTAAAGAAACGATTGGACGCAGTGATCCATCCTTTGAATTCACAGGGGACTGAGATGGCTATGAACTCTATTTGTACTGGGTCCCCAGTATAAACTGCGTAAGACAATAACAGCCTGATTAGGTTTCTGCAGCAACATATAAAGTGAAACAAGAGATCTATAGCAAGAACTAAATCTTCAAAGTCTGATCTTAAGTATTATGTATGAATTTAAATACAGACAGCAGTCAAATTTACCATCACATGAATGAATTAAATCATGGTGTGACTGGAGAAATAGTCTCGATTTACATTGTGTAAAATATCACCACTAAATGTGTGGTCAACTGAGTTTTGTTTTCTTACCCCTCCCATTTCAAGTGCATAATCCTAGCTATGGTGGCCTCTGTTAGTGCAGGATGTCAGTCTTCTGTTTACCTCAGCTATCAATATGTGTCAGTGTTTATTTACTCTGGAGAAGACTGTAAAACTTAGTTAAAAGAGTCCAATACAAGTTGAAGAGTTAATAAGGCTCTGACGAATTATTGTCCGCTTGCTGAGGATATCCTGAACTTTTCTTATGGTAAGCGCTGCTGTTTTTCCCGCTCTTAGCCTCTGTTAGCTGCTGTTAGTCAGCATTAGTGAAACTTTACTTGTAGTGAACCTAACATTGTTGGGCTCACTTTGCAAATAAACTTGTATAAGATGCAAGAATGTGATGAGATTGTTCATCAGAGGGAACGTGAGATTTTTTTTTTTTGACACTCAAGAATAACATTAGCTGACATAATGTTGGCTTAAAACCCTCTGCTGTTGTTCTTAAGCTAGCTCATTGTCAGCTATCAGACAGAAGGGTTGTGTGTCAAATCTGCTGACAATAAGTAACTGTTACAATATTGGGAGCAAATGAGCATGTTTATGTACATTTTTGTGTGTTAGTGCCATGATTTCAGTTCAGGACATGAGGATTAAGTTGAGTAGGAAAAGGATGACATTTTCTCCAGATGTGCGTCACGTTTTCTTTTTTCCTTCACGTTTTCGCTTCTTTGGTGAGGGGGAACCCTTGTCAGATGATAAAGCACAGGTATGATGCTTCATATCTTGAGTTTGAATTACAGTTTGCCACCAAATCACATAACTAGAGTAGTTAGAATGTTTTGATGACTACTGCAATTCGACAGCTATCTCTACAGATGCACATCCAAGCAATCCTTTCAATCATCAACCTGGTAATTAAAAATTTTCCTATTATAGAAGGGACAAACAGAAGCTACAAAACATTCAGTATGCTACAAAAAAGCAGCAGCAAAGACAAAATATGTTCAGCACTAAGTTGAAATGATAATCCTCCCTCCTTTTTTCAAATTTATACATTTAGTGGACTTCACTTGTACTAACCCCTTGTACTAATCTTGACAAACATGCACACAAACAACAGAATGTACCATTCCAAACATGTAGGAACAGACAAAGTTTGTTCTGAGTGAAAACCCTAAGGGCTTTGTCCTTGCCAGAGCATCTCTCAACCCCTGTCTTCTATCCCAACATCCTTCATCCTTCTGATGAAACCCTGGGGAAGTTTCAATTTTAGGGACTAAACTCCAGTTTTGCCCCTAAAGACTGTCCCTCTCCCTCTGCTCTGTTTTGCTTGGTTTAGCCAATTTACTGCTTGCAGTTATACTATTACCACTGTCAAGCCAGCATATTCCCACAAGAGAGAGAGAATATTCCCACAGTACAGTCCTGATCTGCAGCTTACACCAACACTGAATCCTAGTAAAACAACACTGAGGAGGACCTCTACGAGCACTGCCAACAGGCCTTATTGACAAGTTAAGACCATTAGCTTTACTCGCTTGTTGACACTGGTTTGCCGCGATGCCCCATCATCAGTCAGTCTTGAGTCCTTTGGATGAATCCCAGTCAGACCTGAATCATGAAGCTGGAGGCAGATCTGGGAAACAGCGACCACAGTTCAGTCCACACACAGACAGTGGCCAAAAAAACTCTGCCTCTTCTCTGTCCAAAGCTGTCAATGTGACTGTGGCACTCCTGTTCGTGATTGATGACCGTGGCTCTGCATATTTCTGAAGCTGACACGTGCTGCCTCTGTTGGCCGGGAGTCCTCTCTGTTCTATTATGTTTACATTATTCGTCTTATTTCTTTGACCAGCCCAGCTGTCGAGCGCATGTATGGAAGGGTTTTTTCTTTCCATGCACTCAGTTGTCCAGGTATGTGTAACGAAATCTTGAGTTCTGTTTTGAAAACCCTGGGAGTTCCAGTCGTTTTCACATTTGAGGTTTTTCTTTAAGCTCCCCCACTCCCCCTTCCCTCTCACCCCCTTTTACTCCCATAGAATTGTCCACCCAAGGCTTCTAACTGCTTAATTTGTAGCACTTCCAAAAAGTAAAACAAACATAGGTTTAAAAAAAAAAACAGTGGGCACCACCCAGCATCTTGACCACTTTATGTAATGAAGTAGAAAACAGTTCTTGTGCAAAGGCCTGTGTGTGTGCCTACATTATTAGTGTTTTTAAAATCGGGCATTTTCAGCTTACCTTTTACGTTGGCATCAGAGACAAAAAAAGTTACTGACTTTCCAATTTCTTCATGTTTTTTGCTCAAAACATGAGCAAAAACATCGGCTTGATCATATGAAAAAAATGACCAATCAAAATAATTGTTCGAGGTTACAGCACGTAGTTGGAGAACAAAAGGAGCACCTGTCTACCAACACAAGTACA
>VUQG01004935.1:0-11237 GCA_015106755.1 Etia nguti | reverse complement strand
CATAAAAATTTAGGAAGTGAGAATGAACTCTAAAACAGGGACGTAGCTGTAGGTGGTTGTTTAAAACACATAACTGTTGCACTTGTTTCATGATGCAGTCTTGCAGGTTAGTAACTCAAACTTAACTACTTATTTCATCTTTTGCATAACCCTAAACTTAAGCAGCTGATGCTGAAAGCAGACAAAGATCAGGTATAAATATTAGGCTCTTTAAACAGAAAAAAAGTTCATTGAGTTAACAGAATCAGACCCACATACGAGTGTGTGGATCCAACAGGCTTTCAGACTGCACAAAATGTCCCAGATTGCACATTTTCAGTGTTTTACAAACAGATGCAAAGTAGCCTACGAGTGAATTTGACTGCAGGAATGAAACTAACCATGAATTCTTTATATGTCTCCATGCATACAGCAAGGAGGTCAGTAAAAAGGTTGAAGCAGTAGAGTACAGAAACCAAGTAACCGTCTCCTGATCCTTAAAATGTAATCTGTGCATTGCGCCACAGGAACATTGGTGCGTACAGGTCCACATGTGTCACCACATAGAGGAAATTAACAGCTGTAAGTTCTCTTAAACACCTGCAATAACAATCCAGCGTGTAGCAGGTTAGCTAGCTTCTCTGCTCTCTCTCTCTTTGAATTTTCATTTGATCCAGCCTCTGCCCTACGTAAAATTCTCAGAGCTACAGAAGAGGTTTGGAAAGCAAAGCAGATAGGCCGGTCTCTTCTCAGTCTGGATACAACAGTAAGTAAAGATGAAGGAAGAATGAAAGATTGATGTGGCCAACATGTGTTTTCCTTGGACGTTCATTTAGAAAGCAGAACATACACTCCACTGAGTCTGTATCAAGTCTTTTCTAGACCACAGTTGGAACTGAAATACACTCAGAGTTGCCAGTGGGGCTGGGTGGCTAAAATAAATATGCTGATATTACTACGCAGGCACATTTAAAACAACAAATCTTCCAAAGGCGTCGCTTTAGTTGTTTCCCATATCGTCACTTGAGGGCAGACCCAACGCAACTTGAACTAATTTATTTAGAAGAGCCTGGAGCTTTTCTTTCACTGATGTCATCAGTCATCTTTGCCGCAAATACAGAAAAACAAGTAACTCAATCGCAATTGCAAACACCGATACCAAGGTGAGGGAAATTAGGCTGAATGCCAGTGAGTAGCTGCAAAAGGTTTAACGGTTGAAATTTCAAGATTTCCAGAGTAACGCGATACACAATAAACTTCCACACAGACTAAATAATCTCCTCCGGAGAGCAGATCACACACACAAAAAAAGAAAAAGTTGGGAAAGCCTTGAAAACCATGACAGCTCATCACAAATGCAAACTGTTTTAACAAAGGACAACAGGTGTCATTAAAGTGTAACTGCCCACCAGAGATATATTCAGCAAACAGGGCTTGGCAGCTTGTACCTGCTCTCATGCAACATACAGTAACATGACTCACCTTTCGTTTGCGGCAGTAGTTTATTTAATCTGAGGTTATAGTGCTTTCATGAAGTGTTGACATGAGTTTGTCACCTGTTACCTCTTTTGGCTCGTTCCCTAATCTCGCGACTAATCCCAAACCCTGTCAGGGATTCCGACGTGTGTGACAATGTATGTGTGCGGTTGTTTCCAAATAAAGCAGAGTGAGCAGCTGGGATCCAAACATCACAACAGAAGCTGACGACATGCTGAAGTGAACAATTAATCTCCAAACGCCATGAACGCAACTGACAAATCTGGACCTCTTTATCTTTGCAGGATCTTCTCATGTGGTTCAAGGTAACGCTATTTTTAATCCTCGGCACACAGACCGCTTCATTCTTCACCATATGTTCCAGGATGTGACTGGGTCTTTAATTAACAGATTAGCATTGATATGAGATGTCATTCTGAATACAGACTCACCTGATCTGATCTATGCAAACTCAGCTTCTTCTACCGAAGTATCCTCCTCCTCCTCCTCTTCTATTCCCAGGCTGTAAAATGCAAATCTCTGATGTCAGCACATTTCCTCGCAGACTGCCTCACAGGTATGACTCTGAATACCCTCTGCCCTCTCCCAAACCTGCTGGAAAACAAAAGACACACACAAAACCCATTTTGCAATCTGTCATCAAGGGCTGGGACGCAGGAAAAATACGCACGAGACAGAAATTGATTTCATGTGTTTCTCCATCTCCTCTCACAGTCTGCCTGGCACTCACTGTCGCGTCCTATTAATCAGACGCGGTGCAGAAAAGGGTCGACAGCAGAGCAGACGTGCTGGGGAGTGTAGAACAAAGCTTTTCAGATTAGTATGTTGAAAGATCAAACTGTCAAACGAGATCAGGGTGACATGTTTTGAACGAGGTGAAAGGCAGAGCCCGCTCTTTATACACATATAAGGAAATATGAACTTCTCAGGAAAAGAAGGCAAGCGCCATGAAACATATTTCAGAGACCTTGAGACAATATTATATGAGCAAAATTACAGTGAGCCACAGCTGGGTGCTGAAGTGAAACAGCGAACTTCCCTCACGGTGGAAACAGGTGACTCGTACTGTGTTTCTGGGTGGTCTGGGCTGACCTGTATTTTCTTAATAAACCAGTAAGTTAGGGTGTAATTATTGGCTGTCAAGCTCCCAGCGTGTCAGAATTGTATGTGTGAGTGAAAGTGCTGACAGTGTCATATCAGCTGTGTGAACTTACATGTGAAACATATACACACAAAAATGCAGAAAATATTTGCATAACTGTAATTTTTTTTTGTTTTAGTATCTTCTTTTTTCCACCCATGCAGACTCACACAGCTGTCTTTTATTTGCCAGGATCCAGCAGCAGATGGTGATACATTGTGAACTTTAACACACAGATTCTTGACATTCTTTATGGGTGTGAGTTACTCTCCAACTCAAACTGGTGTTTGGCTTCAGGACGCTTTTCTTTCCGGACAGCAGGTCACTGTCGCAGAAGGAGTTCAAGCAAGCCTCTCCCACATATACAGGCTATTACTGACCTCTCTACATGCAGTAAGTCCATTTTTTCTTGCACAGGTTCAACTCCCTGACTGAACACCGCTCAAAGCAAAGACTCCATCTTGGAGCTGTGTCAGCATATTTTGCTGTGTATGATGGGTCTTGCAGTGGCACGCTCGTTGCTTAATGTAAAAGGAATTCTAATTAAACGATGCAACAAGCCAACTCAGGGCTGAAACCAAGGGGCAAAAATATAAAATGTATCCATGGGCGATATTCATGTACTGTATGTTTATATTGCTGAAATGCACTATGCAGGTAGGCTGAAATATTTTTTATGCAGGAAAATATGTAGAGGTATCAATCACAAGATGAAACTACTTCCCATCCTGAAATGGAACCACACCTTCCATAACGCCACTGAGCTCTCAGACCGCATCCATCCTCAAAGAGTATTACATTTTTTATACACTCACCGGACACTTTATTAGGTACACCTTCCTTTTGTCTTCAGAACTGCCAAAATTCTTTGCATCATAGATTCAAGATGTTGCTGGAAACATTCCTCAGAGATTTTGGTCCATATTGACATGACAGAATCACACAGTTGCTGCAGATTTGTTGGTTGCACATGCAAGACGTGAATCTCCTGTTCCATCCAAAAGGTGCTCTATTGGATTGAGATCTGGTGACTATGGAGAGATTTGAGTACACTGAACTCATTGTCGTGTTCAAGAAACCAGTTTGAGATGATTTGAGCTTGATGACATGGCACATTATCCTTCTGGAAGCATCCATCAGAAGATGAGTACACTGTGGTAATAAAAGGATGGGCATGGTTGGCATCTGCTCAAGTAGATCGTGGGTTTTAAATTGTTCTCAGTTGGTACTTAGAGCACCACCTCAGTGAGTGGCACCCTGCGTGGTTTCTGCTGCTGTAGCTCATCTGCCTTAAGGTTTGATGTGTTGTGCATTCAGAGATGCTCTTCTGCACATCTTGGTTGTAACAAGTGGTTATTTCAACTTTTGCTATCCTATCACTGATTGGAGAACAAACAGTTATCTGTTAACAAACAGTTGAACAGGTGTACCTAACAAAGTGGCTGCTGAATGTAAACCGGATAAAGACAAATCATACTGGGAGGTAAAAATTGTACTTCACAGTTGAAAGGAATGTGGAAAAGGCGTCCTCTTGTCTCATCAGTCAGACCATGGCTATCTTCAAACCTTCATTTTTACTAACCACCTGTAAGGTTTCGTGACTGTCTCTTTCACAGCTGTGATACAGATAAACAACTGCCAAAGAACTCAGACTACAACTATGGCTACAGCAGGTTACACAAAGACAGAATCAAAGGGTGAAAATAACATGGCTAATACTATCATACTGCCCTTGTTTGAATTGGATTTGATGAATGTACTATTCTTCTGCTATTCATGTATACTGACATTTTGCATTTTTGTATTTCTGTGTCTTTCCTTGTTTCAGCATCGTCTTAACATTACCATATTTAATTTTTTTTTTTTTTTTTTGTTTGTCTTATTTTTATGAGAAGGTACGTTCATAAATACAGTGCTCTACTAATTTACTCAGGTGTGTTTCTGAGAGTGTCTAAAATTTACTACACTATATCAGATGTTGATCTTCTTCATTTCAGTTAGTCAGGTTAGTAGAGGGAGTCTGAGCCTGACCCAAAACTTGAGTGGAGAAAACAGGATTCTATTATAGTCGGAGCGGTTTATTTTACATAGCCTATCAACAGGCCAAGCAGAAAGTCAATTAGCCTGCCACTTTGGAGGCTAACTGCACGCACGCACGCACACACGCACACACACACACACACGCGCGTACAGGATGAGCTCTGTCAAATACTGCCTCTAACTCCAGGAAAACAGCCTATCGTGATCAATACAGCTTTTAGTTTTGGATTACATTTTCTTCACAATATTATCGGTGTGGAGCTTCAAGTGAGACCACTCAACTTTACATTTGTGAGTTCGCATTTAACAAAAGAGCTCGGTTTTACAGTCAGTCATGTGCATATAAACAGATATTATGTCATTCCATTTATAAGAAATGTTTTTAGGCACATGGATAGAGAGTGCATGAGAGTTTGACTCACCATCCAAACCCAGGGCATCAGAAAGCATCCTGTCACCGTGCCCGGCCAAAACTTCAGCACTTGTCTTTCTCTGGAAGAAAAAAAAAGTGGAATTATTGGAAGAAGCTCATATGTCTGTCATAAAACTGCAGACTAAATTTCAAACTCAGGTCATTTCCCCACTTTCGCATTAACCCAGTCACGCAAGGTACCCTTATCCTCTTCTGCTCTTCGATCTTCAATCATCTTCCACTCATCCTATTTTTCTCCAGTAATACGATGAACTTACAGGCAACCTCCCATCATCTTCATTAGTCTTTCATCAGCAACCCTACATAAAACGATGAGTGGGTCATTTGTACTTATGTGTTTGTGAATTAGCATTAATTGTCAAAGTCCTAGGTGAATCTAAGCTAACTGAAACGAGATCGACTATTTCAGATTGGAACAATGTACCTATGCTTCCAGGTTAATAATGTCCAGAGAGGAGTAATAGGAAAAATCTACAAATGGTAATGATGACAGAAACTTACCATAAAGAATTTAACTAAGGCAGGATAAGATTTCTGAGAGAAAAGCTTCCCAGGTGCCACCTATGTTAAATACTGTTCCTGTTTCAAAGAGAAGCTTAGTATGGAGTTTTTGGGATGGGATGACAGACAATAGCAGACAAGATATGAGTGAATGAATGACAGATGGAAAAGCCATACCTGTGGAAAATTCTTGATGTGAGATGCTCCTCCTTCAGGGAGTGCACACAGAGGAGAAGAAGCTAAAAGAAATGATGAAAACATATAAAGTCCTGGCAGCTGGAAAAGGCATTGAGCAAAGCCTGTCTGTAACTGGATCTCTGATAGTTTGTATCTCGATATACTCCATTTGTCTCTGTGCTCATGTTACATGAGTGTGAGGTGATGAGCTAAAGTCTTCATTATTGCTTTTCTTCTGCAGCCCTGACAAAACTGTATAGGTAAAAACTTCTCCCTGCTCCCACATATTCAGTCATTACCTGTGCGGTCCTCAAATACTGCTCCTATTGAGCTTGTTAATATGCGGCAGTGATCTCTGCCTGGATTGGCTGTCCTTGCTTCCTGTAATTATAAGGGAGGAAACTTGAGGTGAAAGGTCGCAGATTGCTAAGTTTAGCCCTGTGGACAAATCCAGATATACGCCTGTATCTAACCACAGTGATTAGGAGTGTTTGTGCATTTATGCACACCACACACGCACATATGAGGTTATCTGATTTAAAATTCTGATTTGTCTCAAGCCACATATCCATCATTTGTGTTCCTCATCATTGCTACACTTTTCCACCCGTGAAGGTTTCAATCAACCAGCTGAAGAAATCTATTGTTTAATTACTCTTAGTCAACACTGCAGTCCATACAGAGCTCTGTGGGAACTCCATCTGACATTTTTCACAGACAGGGCAGCCCTCATGCTGCTGCATAACAGGCCTAACAAGTAGAATATACACACACTGTGTTAGTCATCAGTGCCAGAGAGTCCACCACACTGAAACACTTGTAGCAGGAGTCTGCGGTAGACCACAAAGGGCTGCCTTGCCAGCCACCCTCACTTGACATGCCATCATGCCTAAGGACAGGCGTGACTCCTGCCAGGGGCAGAGCCAGGGCAAGAACCGGGTGGTGGGTGGTGGTTTGATCACTCTCTGTGAGTTTAATATTACCAATAAACACTCACTCTGTTGTGCCTCAAAGAGCCTCTCTGTCTTCTAGAGAGTTAGAGGGGCTGCTGATGCGTTCCAAGACTACACCACAGGCCTGAATGAGGTGTATTGCTCCCAGCCGGCTCGGAGATAGTCGTGTAAACATGAGACGATGTCATAGACAGTTTACTTTGTGTCATCCGTTCAATGGTCAAGTATTTCCATCAACCCTATGCCACTGAACTCTAACAGAGAACAGTCCCTCACATACAAGCTCTTGAATAATCAGGCCCCATCTTGTCTTAAAGACCTCATGGTACCATACCATCCTAATAGAGCACTTCACTCTCAGATTTGCTGGCTTAATTGCGGTTCATAGTATATTTAAAGTATAATGGGAGGCAGAGCCTTCAGGTTTCAGGGCCCTTTTCTCTGAAACCAGCTCTTAGTTTGGATTCAGGAGACAGACACTCTCGCTACTTTCAAGGCTAGGCTTAAAACTTTCCTTTTTAATAAAGCTTATAGTTAGGGCTGGATCAAGTGACCCTGAATCCTCCCTTAGTTATGCTGCAATAGGTCTAGGCTTCTGGGGGATTTCCATGAGTATTTCTTCTTCACTCATTATGTCTTTATACGCCACTCTGCATTTAATCATTATTTATCTCTGACTCTCTTCCACAGCCCATCATTTGTCCTGTCTTCCTCCCCTCACCCACAGATGGATGCCCCTCCCTGAGTTTAGTTCTGCCTGAGGTTTCTTCCTGTTAAAGGGGAGTTTTTTCTTCCCACTGTCGCCAAGTACTTGCTCATAGGTGGTTATCTGATTGTAGGGTCTTTACATTACAATATCAAGCACCTTGATCCTTACATAGCCTTTGATTATATTATATGATCTTTATCAGCTGATGGAGTTGACCCATTTTGATTTTGATATGTAATCAGTTTAATAATTCAAATTAAGCACCAATAATATATTATAAGTGAACTATTGGGCTAACCTTATCTGGTGATGAAGATGACCGTCATAACCAATGCAATGAAAACAACTTTGAATATCTACCACAAAATTCGCCAAAATGTCGATTTTAACAGGAGAGACCTTCATAACAACTTTACTCAGTGGATTAAAACAGCTGTCTCTTATCATAACGCAACTCCAAGGCCATTCTCCATCTGATCAGGTATCAAAGATGTACCGCCGCGATCAATTTAAGCATCATCAGCACCGTCACAGACTCCACCAATAACGCTGTCCGGCGTCGCGCAGATCGCCCGCAGCTGCTGCCACTAAGTAAACCCCCTAGTAGGGAGCCAACTAAGCACTTCGGCTGAATTCATTTGAACGGCAGCACGGAAAACAAATCACGGACCCCTCCGGGTTTCACTGACGAAAGCCTGGACATCCACTGCATGAGTACTTCCCAACGCAGCTCAAACTGCGCTTCCACAGAGACAACAAAAGTATACTTACCGTCTCTTCTTAAAGCTGCACAATAAAATCCCAGCCGGTCCTGATTTCAGATCTACTCTGGTCTCTTTTATTTGTGCCCATGTGCCTCTATGTCTTGAGTTTTCCAAGTGTAGGCTACCGATAGTTTTTGGAGGCTGCTTAAATCTCGTGTCCCACAGCTCCCACCTCTGACGTCTTGGAGAATGGCAATAATCTGAGCTCATGCAGGGTGCAGTTATTTGAATATCACTGAATATGTTTTCAGTTATTCCTGATCTCTGTTACTTTATAGCCTATAGCAGTTACAAGACAAGACAGAAGACCAAGTGTAGTTTCTTTAATTCTTATATAGAGATT
This sequence comes from Etia nguti, assembly GCA_015106755.1. Lineage (NCBI taxonomy): Eukaryota > Metazoa > Chordata > Actinopteri > Cichliformes > Cichlidae > Etia > Etia nguti. The sequence continues at coordinate 2,700 of VUQG01004935.1, read as the reverse complement.
TGTAAGCTACTTGAATTTCTTACTGAAGTTTAAGTGCATGGTGCCTGTCTGCCTGCCTCTTAAGCTTCCCCTCATAATAATTGTTCCAACTGTAGATTTATAGCAGACACATAAGAAGCAGTGATACATCACACACTCGTCTCAATGCTTTCTGTCCATCTAACGTTTCATAAACAGAGCATAAACAACAAGACAGTTTTGATCTAGTGTCCCGTGCAAAAGAATAGAATAACATGGTTTTGAAATGATGCATGGCTGCCAATGTTGGACTGTTTTATTTCAATGGATGCATAGAAAGTGTGCAAAACAAACAAACAAACAAACCAAAACCTGACAGCAGAACTCCACTTCTGAAAATATATTTTAAAATTGTTTTGGTAAATTGAAAATCCCACAGAAATGACAAGTTATGGTACGTAGTCACAGCGGGGGGGTTCTCAAAGTCTGAAATGGTTTAGCACAAAATAAGAAAAATTAAATTCATTTTAATGCCAGGAGCTGGTTCAATACCACTGGAAGGATACTCATTTAAACATTTAACTACTGAAGTATAGACTTTACAACATGAACAGAAACAGCAGGATGTCCCCACTTTATTCGCTTGACATTATAAAGTCCTTTCAAAATACTCCGGGATGCATTAATAATAAAATACAGCACGCACAATATATAAATTGCACATTTTAATAGGTTACTGCCTGGTGTTTTCATTTCATTGTGATAACTAAACAGCACATCATTTAACGTTTTTACTAAAAATTACTATTAATAATATTTCCCATTTTTTTGCCAGACTGAGTGATCCCTGTCTAAAATATACTTTGTTTTTATTATTATTTAAAGTTAAATAAGCTTAATTTTTTAAACCCTGTAAACTAATTTTTTCTCATCTTCAACACACCACCACCACAACACGGGTATTAAAAATGCATCGGTGAAGATACGGAACTGACAAAGGACTCAACAGTGCACTGAATTTACTCTTGCATATTCTACTAAAAGTTATGTGAAATAGCTAATGATAATAGCTAATAACAATACTAGAGCACAAAATGAAGCTTACAGTGGAATCTCTGACCAAATATTATTATTAAAGAATGCCAGTAATCCAGTTTATTTATTTATTTTTGTTTAAATCAAGAACAAATTTAACATTTGCTTGAAATATAACTTGCTGCAAACTGATGCCCCCTCTCCCTCTTATGTATATTCAAAGAAGGTCAGCTCAGATGTTGACGGTGTGAGCGTGTTTCTTGCACAAAGGTTTGTCTTTCTTGGAGAAGAATGCCTGACCTTCCAGGTTAGTAGAGCACACCTGCAGAGAGAAACAAACATAATATAGTTGTTTTACTTAATGTGACATTGGCAGTATTTGCTTATGTGGATTTCCAGCTCTTGTTGCACAGAGAAATTGTCTCCTGAACATACCGCGCACACAAAACAGGTGTCGTGCCAGGTGAATCCTAGAGCCTCCAAGAACTTGTCCCCTGCCTCAATGGGGAAGTCGCAGCCATGACAGTTGGTCCCAAACAGGTTGTAGTAGTCTGAGTGAACAGCACATTGACCAAATGTTAGTCCACTTGAACAAGACATTGTCTTTATTTTCTTTACAAAACATCGTTTAACCTTTTTCACAGTATGGCTGTCCGTCCTCCATGTGAAACGTGTTGCCTCTGATTGGGAGGTGGCAGGCCGAGCAGACGAAACAGGACACGTGCCAGGTCTGTTTCAGGGCATTCATGATCTCCTACGGAGAAAATATATCAAATTAAACACTTTTGAGCTTAGTATGAATAATGTTTGTATTTATCACTACAAAATGAATTAAAAAAAACAAACAAACAGTGACTACTTCAGTGTTAGCAGATGGACAGAAGCTCCTGGTATAGACACATGATTACACACAGTTAACAATATTAAGGAAAGTTAGCTACAGCTTGCATATGTATATGTGCTACAATCATATTACAGTTCTTTTTTGAATATATGTCAACACACAGTATGTGCTGTATATTTTTAAATGTGCAATCTCACACACTTCAGTGGATTTGATCAGTGTTTGCTTCATTTCCTGAAATAGAGTGGAGGGTAATACGAGTTTTTAGTTAAAGTGGACAAAGACACTTTAACCCACCCCCAGAATCTTCTGTTGGCAGCGGGCGCAGGTGGGAGCAAAGAACTGCTCATAGCACTGCACACAGTACACCTGGTTCCCCTCCTCCACAAATCCATGGTCTGCCAGGGAGGAGCGGCAGTGAGCACAGTTGAACTCCTCAGGGTGCCATGACATACCCATGGCCACGAGGAATGGTCCCCTGGTGGGATTGAGCACAGATCATAAACATAAGCAAAGCACCACTTGAGGAGTTTTACATAAACATTCTGCATAATAAGCTGTAGGCTGTACAGACCTTTAGACTTATTTAAATTTAAATGTAGCTGATGAAGAATGTTTTACTGTTCCAAAGCTCCTTTGGCGAATGCAGTTTTTCTGACGTACCTGATGATATTGTTGCACTTGCAGCACATTGGGGTGCGCGTACCAGCTGGGATGTGCTCAGCGCGCTGTACCAGAGAGTTGAGGTCCTCGGGATGTGGCCGCGGGGTGGGGCGGTCTGGTCCTTTTGGAGCAGGACTGGCGATTTTGCCAAATGAAGGAAGTGCTCCACCCTTAGGAAAACCTAAATGAGAAAAAAATAT
>VUQG01004930.1:0-17648 GCA_015106755.1 Etia nguti | reverse complement strand
CACAATAATCTGAACCATGTTTCTCACTTTGTAAGAGTCATTCTTACTACGGTTCCAAGCCGCGGACCTGTTTTATATACGTGCGGAATAGTTTTCTATACGAAAACGCTGCAAAAACTGCAGCCTTACCTGATGGCCACCCTACTGTTACTCATTTTATATTAAGATTTAAAAATCTAGTTGGTATTGGTATGGCGAGTAACCTTCAGTAATGGTAATAAATCACACAGCAATAGTACATTCATGTAGTTGTAAAAAGCATGATATTATATTAAGTAATCCAAAGTATTCAGAACACGTTGCTCTCATTGAGTAACTTAAAGGAATACGTTACAAAATACATTTTGGGCCATGTATTCTGTAATCTGTTTTTAATCTGTCATTTTAAAAGTAACCTTCCCAACACTGGGAATAAACAGCAAACAGAAGAAGCGATTACAGTCAAGAGGAATATATACCAAGTACAGGAATATATACAAAACAAGAGAAAGGCCCACAATGGAGAGCAAAGTGCATGTGAACCTATGAAGTAACTGGAAATGTACGTCATCTTAGCACAGAAACACTGCAGGGAAGACTCAAGAACATGAATGTAAGATTAACCAGAGAAATAGAGATATACATGAATCAGAAATTGAGGTAGTCAGTCAAGTCAAGCCATTAAGTTGTAATATACCAGACAAGCCACCTGTCTATTGTAATAAAGAGAGAGCTGAGTGTGAAAGCAAAACTGTTGATTAACTGGTCGATCTACGTTCCTCCCTCATCTATGGGCTTCAGCTCTGGGAAGTTACCAAAAAAATGAGACTGCAGACAGCAGACACCAATGGGTGTGGAGAGATAGGGTGAGGAGATAGGTCACTCAGGAGGGGTTCAGAGTAGTGTCGCTATTCCTCCACATCGAAAGGACCTGGTTGGCATGGGCATCTGACTAGGATGCCTCCTAGGTGAGGTGTTTCAGGCATATCCAACTAGGAGGAGATGCTGGCACAAACCAACTTGCTGGGGAAAACATGTCTCTCGGCTGCAGGGGGAGGTGACTGGGGAGAGGGAGGTGTGGGCAGCTCTGCTTAGACTACTGCCCCAGCGACATGGATGAGCAGAAGAAAATGGATGGATGAGGTTAAAACTTTCTGTGTGGCTACACTAACGTTGGCAGCCTTTAAAGGAATTTCGAGATACTAGACTTCTTTAATTTTCCGGTTCTGTCACATTAACGTAATGGATTCCTCTTTCAAATGTTACACACTCACTACACACACATATCAAAAAGCACATTTAGATGAAGTGCCAACTAAAGCTAGCAGAATGTCGACAACATCTGTATCTTAAAATTTTAATTGGCTGCCAGACGGGTGGCAAGACTGGTAATTTGTGAGGGTACATAATTCATCAAGTAGAGGCCAAGCATATGCTGGAAGGAGAGATGGTCTCTGACTGAACAGGGGGCTTTTAATGCGAAGAGATAACTCAAAACAAAACATCACATCACTGTCACACAGTTTCAGATGAATGTCTTTATCCAAACGTTGAGAGCCACAACAAACCACCAATTCAAAGTTTGGAGGAAAAAGCTGCTTTTTATTCTCCGCCGTTAACCACTGGTCACCTCCGATGAGAAATTTGCAGTTTGAATTTAGACTCAGTTACACCATATTCAGGAATGAAGGGTCAAAAGCAAGTGTATGGGGAATTTAAAATAGTGATGATTTCCCAAACTTAGTCCCATCAGTCCAGAGCAGTGTTTAGATTTGATAAATGTCAGTTTGAGTGGTTTGAGGAAGCATTGAGTGTAAATGAAAAGATATCTAAATTCTTCCTTTGACTCACATGATAGTTTGTCTGTTCCTTTTAGGAAAAGCATCCTGACTTGTCAGTTATTCCAGAATGCAGCCATGCATCACGTTCCCCACAAAGACAGGAGACAAAAGGAATGTTATTTTCAGATATCACTTATTTCATTCAAAAATGTGATTAGTGAAATTTTTGTTGTCCTTTACCCGAGTGCTCTCACAGCACAGGGCCGCGTGTGCAAGAGTGAGTAGTTAACACAACTTATTTTCTAACTACGCTGTGCATGTCAGTGTTAGGTGTAAGTGTAGGTTACCAAAAGTTAACAAAATTTCAAATTTTCTGTGACATGTTAACAAATTAACATCAAAATCCATTCTTTAAAATATTTATGAAATAAAACTAAAGAGTCAATGTTGCAATTTTTAAAAAATTAAATAAAAAAGCATAGCAAACACAACACCCCATCATAAAAAAGGACTATTTAAACACATCACTGTGATTACTTTTTACTAGTATAACCTGACTGTGGTGATTTTATATAATTTACCGCAACATGACGTTTGTATAATCATAATAAAACACCCCTGGGTGTTCTCTTCTTCATACGCATGCAACCGCTGTTGTCACTGCAACAACTTCTACCTGTTCTCTCAGCCTTCCTCACACCTCTAATTGCTTCAACCTGTGCTACTACCAGATGCGTTTCAGAGGTGCAACAGTAACACACAATCCAACATGGAATTACTTTCACTGTTAGATAAGGTGGAAAAAAAAACTATTTGAAAAAGAAAGTTTCAATTTGATTTCAACGCTGAGCTACAGTGACTGTCGTACTTGAGGGTACCTCAGGATGGACACAAGTTCAACTTGCTAAAACATATGGAAGTTTCAAGAAGGATAGAAGGATGGCGAGTGAAACATTAGGGCAAGTAGAAGCTGTCCACCAGGGGCAGATAAAGTACTGAGCTACCCATTATTTCTTTTTTTTTCCTTTTAAGAAGCCAGACTTGCAATTTTTTATAGTGCAAAAGTGATAACTCTCCAGGCTTTCAAAAGGTCCTTCAAATCTGAAAACAAGCTATAATAATAAATTGTTCTTCTCCACATCCTGTACTTCTATCCATTTGCCATAATTGAGCTGAATATATCAATTAAATTCAGGATATGAGATTGTATTGTATACACCCCTTGATCTTCCCGTCAGTGCAATCACCATTGATCATTTCTAATAGTGTTTAATGCAACAAATAAAAAGACTTTCTTTTCCCAGCAGAGAGCTTTTTCACCACTACACACATCCGTAAACACATTTAGAGTTTGTACTGGAAAACTTATTGATATAATGGGTGACCCACCTCCTCACCACATCATAAATACTTTACTTTTAAACCTAAAACCAAGTCTTAACCCTAAAACAAAACAAAAAAAAGGTTGTACTGCCCAAAACGTCTTCACTCCCAATATTTGAAGTTCACACTGGTCCTCACAAAGACAGACATACAAACACATACACACACGCTCCCAGCATCATGAGTCTCCAGCTCTTTCGCAGATGTTCTCAGTGCAGCCCTCAGGCTGTATGCCTTGTTTAGTTTACTTTATATACTCATCTTAACCAACTGATGAGGCAGACAACAGATATAGGACTCTCACTGTTGCCTCATAAAAACATTTTCTTTGTCATCAAAGTCGCTTTACTTATTTTTTTAATTATCAGTTCAATTCAGTCTTATTTATATAGCGCCAGGTCATAGCAACAATCCAAACTGGGAGCTGGTTGCACAGAAGAGGGGCCTGGAAGTTGAAGGCTCTGCCTCCCATCCTACTTTTAAACAATCTACAAATCACAAAAAATCCTGTAGTCTGAGAGAGAAATGCTCTATTGCGGCGATACAGTACTCTGAGGGCTTTAGGATAAAATGGGGCCGTATTATTCAAGATCTTGTATTTGATGAGAAGGATTTTAAATTTGATTCTGGATTTAACAGGGAGCCAATGAAGAGAAGCCAATATAGAAAAAATATGCTCTCTTTCTCTAGTCCCTGTCTGTAATCTTGCACTAGAATTTTAGATCAACTATAGGCTTTTCAGGGAGTTTTTAGGACATCCTAATATTAACAAATTACAGTAGTCCAGCCTAGAAGCAATAAATGCATGAACGAGTTTTTCTGCATCACTCCGAGACAGGATATTTCTCATTTTAGAGATACTGTGCAAATGGAAAAAAGCAGCCCTACATATTTGTTTGATATGCACATTGAAGGACATATACTGGTCCAAAACAACTGCAAGATTCCTCACTGTGTTATTGGAGGCCAAGATAATGCCATCCAGAACAAGCATCTGGTTTCATAGCACATTTCTAAGATTTTGAGGGCCGTGTACAATAACCTCAGTTTTATCTGAATTTAGAAGGAGAAAATTAGAGCTCATGTCTTTAAGACAGCCATACAGTTTAAATAACTCGTGTGTGTTATCTGGCTAGATAAAGCTGGGTATCATCTGCATAGCAGTGAAAATGTATGTTATGTCTTCTAATGACACTGGCTAAGGGAAGCGTGTATAATGTGCATAGAAGTGGTACTAACACAGAACCCTGTGGAACTCCATAACTACCCTTAGTGTGTGAAGACAACTCTCCATTTACATGAACAAAGGAAGTTGGAGACAATTAGCTAAGACAGCCGGGGCAACGATTTAACTACTTTCAGCTTGAAGGCCTCTGGTACATAGCCGATTATTTTTTTTCTGAAATGGTTAAAAATTTATTTGAGAAGATATTCATAAAGTTATGAATCAAAAGAAAAAAAGGCAAGAAAAAAGCAACTTCCTGCTTAGAAACTGCTTAGAGCCTGAAAATTGTCAAGAACACCAGGAGATTTTTGGGTTGTTTTTTACAGACACCGGTACAGCATATACCATTATCAGGTTACTTGGTACTCATAGCACAAGGCTAGGTTTTTGCACTGTTTTTAGTCCCAAGTTCTAAACTTAGTTAACCGATCTCTAACCTTAACATCTGGCATTTCCTCTAATAGCAACTTTAAAGTCATCGTTTTCCACACCTTAACTTCACTGTTCTGGTTTTCCCCACTGCACCCACACTTCTCACATTTTTAACTGCAGAAAGGTGCTGTTTTTTAAGTGTTTTTAATAAAACCACTGTGGGCTACCTGCTTATCACAAAAGCTGACAAACAGTTTTATTAACTAATGTGCAAGGTGTTTTACTTAGCTAGGCAGAGCACAAAAAAGAGCTAGAGCTCATTCATCAGATTACCTGAAAATGCTCCAAAAAGTGGGTGAATAAGAAACTATTTGCTAACAAATTCACCATGCCAACCTAAATATGTTATTATTGACCTCACACTTTGCTTCTGCTGCCCCCAAGTGGTCATAAAAACTCGAGGCTGTTATATTTCTTCATATATTGACTGCGACTCAAAACAAAGAAGCTCAAAGGTAAATAAGCCTAAGTTTAAGTGTGAAGTTTGAGTGTGAAGGCAGGATGAAGATCACAGTCTGAGCCTCTCTCTCTTTTCCTCTTCCACCCTCCATCGCTTCTTCTTGAGTTTTAACCTACAAGTCAGCCCTCTCAGTCTTATCAAAAATGAATTAGCCATGCTACACTTGATAGTATAGAGCCTCAGAGGTCTCTCGTGGCACCAACACATCTTGCTGTAGGCAAGTTCATCTCCCACAAACCAACCAGCACACAGTGAGACAGAGAGAAGTTATCTATGGCTTGGCACAAGCAGCCTGTATAGTGTGAGTCTTATGTATTAGGAAAAGAAGCTAAATCTTTCATTCACACCACACAAAAAGAGGTCACTTAAAGGTGCATATCTGACGAAATTACAGATTTGGAATCCAGTCAGAGGTATTGCACCACATCTAAAGTCAACAAAAAAGGCTTTCTCAAAACTATAAATCAATTTTCAAAGAAAACCACAGAGTAGCTCTGTCTTTGCTGAAAATTTGATCCCCGTGATGAAATCTGAAACCAGTGAATGATATAATAAAAACAGAGAGAGGGGGGAGGGGGAGATGGTGGAAATAGAGCGACAGAGAACACACTGCCATTGTGAAGGATCTGGGTCACGTCCCTAAGAAGCAGGGTATGATGGCAACAATACAACATATTGCACAGGAGTAAAAAAAAAATAGCCTGCTGCAATATTTTAACATTGTCTGATCATGAAATATGCGCACAATAATAACCCCCAAAAAACTGAACTTAAGGTAAAATATTTCAGAGATCTAAATACCTGACTTCACTTTCTTTCTTTATCTTTAAGGGAAGTCAAACAACTTAATTCTCACTTATTGAGTTTACTTACAAACGTATCCTGTTTCCAGTGGTACAGCCATTTTTCTTTGATGGCATTATATTATTTGGAATACTCACAAACTGTAGGATCTCCTACAAACACCTTGTACATATTTATGATCTACGGATGCATGGATATTTTATGAATTGAGTTATGTAGTTAGTACTTAAACATTCTTGGTACTACTAATCTCTCGTGCATGTGAAGACTCAAAAAAGGTGTCTTTAAGAAACACAAAACCACATAATCCCCTGTAACAGTAACATGTTTTACATTCTTTTTTTTGTAAGGATTAATAAACAAGTCGTAATAGTCTGTAAGCTTTAGAGGTCCTGGTAGGAATATGTTGATTTATTTATTATTTGACTTATTCTGAGCCTGGCTAGCTGTTTCCCCCAATTTATAGTCTTTGTGCTAACCAGCCTTTAGTTATGACCAGCAGGTAGGCTGCTACTGCTGAAACTTTTTCTAAACAAATAATTGTGTCATTCTGTAAAATGAAGACTAACCCCCACATTAACGTTATTATTTTATCATTAACAATAGCCACTATCTTAATGATAACATGGTATCAAAAATTATACTGAGTCTCAAGGATTTTTCTCGGCATCAGTGTCAAGTTTGAAATTCTAGTATTGTGATAACTCTACTGCAGACATGAGACAACTAAAAGGAGGAGGAGTGGTACCGTTCAACATCTCATTTCATATCAACCTTTTTGTTTACGGTTCTTGTTTATGTAATTTTGTCAATTTCAATTTGTGCACACGTTAAAGCTCACTTTCTGTTTTATCAAAGGACCAAGCAGCAGAGCACGTAAGCTCAGCGACTGAGCTTCAACCTCACTGTCATGATGGAAAATGACAAAACATCATGGGTGAATCAGCCACTCCACGTCAACACAGCACTGACCTTTCAGTGTTCATCAGCAAAGTTCATTCAGTTTAAGTTCACAGAGTTCATCTCACATCCCGGACAGAAAAAAAAGAAGCACTGTGTCCCTTATGAGTGATATAACGAAAAGAAAACAATCTAAAGGTAAGCAAATCCAAAGTGAATCATTAGTGAAAAAGTACATCCACAATCAGTGCATGATTAACTTCTTCATCAACATAGTAACATTACTCTTGAAAAAACCACAAACTGCTCACAAATGACCAGAATAATGATAATAATACACTTTTCTTACACTTTTTGTTCATTTTATAAAAGATTTAAAACAAAAGGCAAAATTACAATGTCAGACATCATCTTGTTTATTCTCAGGAAGCCTGTTATTTGACATGTAGGAGATTAAATAGTCAGAGATGTAGCTACAGGAAAATCATAATCATCAATTCACAAGTATACCACTAACCCTGAAGTAAAGTGCTGCAACTACTAAGCCATTAATTAAATCAAATCATTCACAAAATGAAAATACTGTATATGATATAACATGAGTGTAGCACATTCATTTATGATCTTTTTATTGAAACTGTGTTTTTAATAGAAAATAAAAGGTAAAGAGAATATTTCTCTGCCTACAGCAGAACGATGTCACATGAGAACTCTACAGTTGACCCACCTTATGGTTGTGATAACTCCAGGCTCAAATGTGAATTACATTATTAATGTAAAAGCTGTCATACAATCACGAAGTTCTCCTGCCTGAAGGTAGGACTGACGATAGTGTCTAGCCTGAGCTAGGTGACTTCATGACTTATACAGTGTTGTGTGTCACTTTGACAGATGTTCATTGTTGCAAATATGTAGGCCTCTATTTTTACCTGTGATTACGAAGTTTTAGAGCTTCGAGAGAGTGACAGAGATTGAGGGTCGGATGAATAGTGGAAATAATAGACCTGAAACAAGGACTGATAACGACACTGTCGGATCTTGGCCTTTCTCTCACTATCAGCATCTCATTTACTGAATGTTTTCATTATACATTTTAAAATGAATAAAAATACAATACTATGCAAAAGTCATCCCTCGTTTTTTTTTATTTTACTAACACCAATAGGAAATTGGTGCACAGACTTATTCAAGCAACATGCCAACATAAATGGAAATCCAGTATATAAGGAAAAAAAACTGAGTTTGTACAAACACCTGAGAAGTCAGTCCTATTCACCTTTATTCTTCAAAACAGCCTGAAAGGCTGAAAGCTTGCCTCTCTTAAGAAAGGTTTCTCATCATTTCTTTAAGTAGTCTTCAGGAAAAGTTCTCCAAGCTTCTCCAAGGACATTCAAAGCTCTTCTTTGGATGTTGGCTGCCCTTTGTTCTGTTGTTTGTCAGGATGATTCCACAATGCTTCAATAATATTGAGGTCTGGGCTCTGGGGAGGCCAATCCATGACTAATGGTGTTCTGCTGGGTGTTTTTCTATCCAGGTATGCTTTCACTACATTGTGTTTGGGATTGCGCTTGTCATGCTAAAAAAAAAAAAAAAAGCTTTCCAGATACCACTGCATGATGGATCAAAATCTGATGGTACTTTGTTGTCTTCATAATTCCAATAATTTTGACAAGATCCCCAACCCCACCGTCTGGAATGCAGCCTTAAACCAAACAGAGCCTCCACCATGTTTTACTGTTGATGCTCACAGTTGTAACTGTCTCCATACATACTGATAGTGATTCAGACCAAATATTTCTCATTTTTAGATTTATCACTGAATCAGATGTGTTGCCATGATTTTCAATTCAGTTCTTGTGTAATTTAGCATAACTCAGCCTTTTGTCCCAATTTCCCTTCCTTAACCCATTTAATCCCAAATTTTTCCCTGCAAAATAAGTGCATGCATTTTACTCCTTAGACTTCCCCTACACACAATATGTTTCATTTTGTTAATGTAATACTGGGTTAAAACAGCAGCAATTGTTGCCGGTTGGATTAAATGGGTTAAGAATGGCTTCTTGACAGCCACCCTTCCACTGATGAGACTTCAGTGAACAGTAGATGGATCAACTGAAGGGCTAGATGCATCTTTCAGATCCTGCATCAGGTCTTTGTTGGATTCTTTTTTTCCATTTCTTACAGAAAAGACTTTCAAATACTGTTCACCCCCTGTAGGTAATAGATAGCCTTTTAGTCTCAGCACTTCTTCTTTTGTCTTCCACTTGTCTAGTTTCCTCAAATTTTTTAAGGGCACACTGCACACAAAGCTGAAATATGCCGCGCGTTTGGCTAATACATCTCTGAGTATCACCTTGTTGGTCTAAAAACCCTTTTGTATCCCTGTCAGACTGTATCATCTTTCTCGACTCAAGAAATGTGTAAAAATTATCTACTTGCTGTTAGTACAATGCCTAAAGATATAATGTAAAAATGGCTCTTTGCTAGGTTTTCTGTTGTGTATAGACACAAGACTTGAAAAACCTTGATAGACCTTCAGAAAGCCTGGAGAAATATTCCTCAAGACCACTTCAAAAAAGGAAAAAAAACAAAACAAAAACAAGAAAGCCTTGCTCCTTGGTAGCAAAAAATTAAAAAATGAGGAGTGTCTCAAGACTATTGCACTATATTAGCTATCTCGTTATCTACCCTCTAGTATCAACTATCTCTAAAACTTTCCAGTCTAAAACTTTACCGGTCTTTTTTTGTAGCCACTCTCAGCATACAAAACAACAACGACAATAAAAATCCCCTGCAGACCAACATATATTTTACCTATGTAATAAAAATATAAAAAGAAAAAATATTTAGTTTGTGAAACTTGTGAAGTACACCTAATACTGTAAAAAACATCAGCTTTTAATCTTGTGCTATGGCTTTTTTTAATAACCTCCCCTGTGCCTAGTCTACACACTGAGTGAAATCCAGTGGGAGGCTGCAGTAGGCCACTCAACTCCAAAATAAACACAGAAGGCACAAAACTATTGGCCTTATCTTTGGCATACAGTATCCAGCTCTCCATAATACAACTACACTAGTGGCTGTGTAAGGCTGTAGAAGCTGTCACGCTGTGAGCTAAATGGCAACATCAACGTGCTAATGTGCTCACAATGACAATCCTAATAGGTTAAATAAAAGTTCACCATGTTTACCATCTTAATTTGGCAGGTTTTCACACAGCTGAAGCTGAGAGGAATGCCATAAATTTACAATCAATATGAAATACTAAGAGGTGCTGAATAAAAATAAATAAATAATAATAATGTATACTTTATTGATCCCCGTGGGAAAATTCCTCTCTGCATTTAACCCATTCACTCAGTGAAGCAGTGGGCTGCCATTGGGCGCAGCATGTAGGGACGGTACCTTGCTCAGGGGTACCTCGGGGTAGCCGTTCAGGGGAATCGAACCCCCGACCTTCTGATCATGGGGCCACCACTCTACCTACTGAGCTATCCCTGCTAAATAATTGGGATCGTGAAAATAAATGCGAATCATCCTAAGAAGGTCACTGCACTGTCTTTACCTAATTAAATCGCAATCCACTTAATAATTTCACTAAAAAACACACGCCAACAATATGGTGTTGCCACAGAAAAATCACAAATTCATTATAATTCATCCTCTGGGACCATGAGTGTTAATAACTCAAGTCAATCCATTACAAATCTGCAGCTAACCAGTGGACCAAATGACTGAATTATGGTTCCACCGATGGATGTCAAGGCAATTTTTAGCTTATTTCCTCATTGATTCATTAAATTAAGATAATGAGATTCACAATAAATCAAATCTCCCTCGATATATTTCCATGTTACATCTGCGCATATAAATTCTTGCTTGTACTTTGGTACACTTTAAAATTATTGCATGTAATATCTACACGGTTCCATCATCACCATCAAATAAGAGAAAATAGGAGGATATCTCCACCCGGGTTGTGTTTCGCTCTCGCCCGTGCACTTGTGAGTTTTTCTCAGTTGTTGTGGCCACGCATTGTGTTTTATGGTAGGTGGTAGGCACTACCTTAATCTCACCTGCCACCCAACACCAACCAGGGAGGTACCCAGAGCAAGGCCAATTCTTTGGCTAAACGTTAAGCATCCATTAATTAAATTTAATCCTAAGCCTGTGTAGTTCTCAAATCCTTGCCTCATATATTATTAATTTTTTTCTAATGGTAGAACAAAAATTACATTTAGCCCGGTGGCGAAGGTTAGAGTGGTTAGCACTGTTGCCTCACAGGAATAGCGATAGTAGAGTTCACCGGCAACGGGAGAACCGCAAAATAAACTTTAAAGACGAAATAATAGAGTATGTAAAACACAGACAGTGGTTGCAGTGGGTACTTTTCATTGTTTTTGACACTCAGTTTTACTTCTGCACTTCATACGTTATAACTTTGCTTTTCTCAGCTGGTGGCTGAGAGATCAACAACATCACGAGTAAGAGTGGCCCAAAGACCGGCTGTACCACATACTTTATATGTGGGTCCCTGGAGGACCTGTCCAGGTGTATCCCGGCTTTTTCTCCTAGTAGAGATGGAATAAAGTCCAGCCCCCCCCCCCAATGCGAGCCTGAATTTGAGAAGCAATTAAGAACATACATGGAGGGATGGATATGTACCCTGATAGGTTTCACCTCAATAAATAAATAAAGCTATTGACAGCACCTCTAAGTAACGTGACGCTAAAGCATCCTTACTGCCTAATATAGAATTACCCATTTGAGATTATGGAATAGAGAACGATGGATCAGTATCAGCTATTTTAATATTGCGACAATGAGACTTTTACTTTTACTTGGAGCGGAAAATAAATTGCACCCCAGCTACAACAAAAACATAACAGAACAAACAGATCCACGTAAATATATATTTAAAAAAAAGAGAGAACAAGATGAAAGAAGCTGAGTGGGACGAGGTTGAACAGAGGGGAATAAAAGCCGACCAAATCAGAACAAAACTCTAGTGTTCTCTTGTCTAAAACTTCCTCTTCTCAGCTCTGCCCATGCGGATATTAAATTGCCTCTCAGCTGTCTCTGATCTCAAGGAGGCTGAACTGTTTAAAAGTCTGATATCACATTGCCTCTTTGCTCCTCTTCCTGCTGTCTCCCATCGAAGAACAAGCACGCCGCTTTGTTTTAAAGGTCCACTCCCGCTCATATATTCGTAAATTTGTTTTTCCAGATGAAATTGACAAGCAACAGAGAAATCAATGAGATATCACAGTGGGAAAAAGTATTTGATGCTGCTTTTCACTGTTTCTCAGCAGGCAGGGCTGCACCCGCATTATGCAAATACAACAAAGCCCCGTCTGTAGTTACAATGCATAGACAACATTGGAAACATCATCATCTCTCTCTCTCTCTCCATCCTCTTTCTCTGTCCCCCCCTCACTGTCTGATCCAGCTGCTCATTTGGCAACAGAGCAAAGAAATAAATGAAGTGCTTCAGCGGAAGGAAAGCTTCACTGCGAGAGGGATTGTGGGCAGAAGGAGTGAGATGAGGATTTGGTGAGGGGGGGTTTAAAGACAGTTTGCTTAAATGAGTGTCTTTTTGGCTTAAACCATCAGTGGGACTTTTGGCTTAAGGCCACCACTTTCCAATCAACCTGTGTCCTTGGGTGTTTGGATTTTGTAAACAATTTTAAAAGCTGCGTTTATTCTTTTTAAGTGCAAAAGGAAACAACATGTACAAACAACAGCGTCTGTAGTCACACTGAACAGAAGGAAAGGATAAACCTAAGAAACTAAGTGAAAAGAAATCTGTTGTTAGTTACTGCAAACCACAGTCGTTCTTCAAACACTATGGGGTATCATTACAGACACTCAGTGGCCACTTTGTAAGAAACACCTGCTCATCAGCTTGTTCATGTAAATCTCTAATCAGCCAATCACATGGCAGCAATTCAATGCATTAGGTATGTAGACATGGTCAAGACGAGTTGCTAAAGTTCAAACTGAGTATCAGAATGGGGAAGAAAGGTGATTTAAGTGACTTTGAACGCAGCATGGTTGTAAGTGCCAGATGGGCTGGTCTGAGTATTTCACAAACTGCTGATCTACTGGGATTTTCCCACAGAGCCATCTCCAGAGTTTACAGAGAATAATCCGGAAAAGAGAAAAATATCCAGATAGCAGCAGTTCTCTGGGTGAAAATGCCTTGTTGATACTGAGTGGACAGACTCCTTTGAGCTGACAGAAAGGCAATAGTAACATAAATAACCATATTTTATGACCAAGGTATGCAGACCCAGTAAAAATGCCCATTTGGGTCTAACTTGAGCATTTGTGGGTAAGCTGTTGGGCAGTGTGGTCAGGGGAGATAGAGCAGGTCCTCTACCAATTGGAAGGTTGGCAGTTTGATCCCTAGCTGTTCCAGTCTGCATGCCAAAGTATCCCTGGGCAAGATACTAAACCCTGAGTTGCTCCTGATGTGTTCACTGGAGTTTCAATGGTAGATAGGAAGCATGAGACTGCTTGTGTGAGTGGGTGAATGTTACATGTTGCATAAAGTACTTTGAGTACTCTGAGTACTTTGAAAGTTCTATATAAGAATCATTCCTTTTACCATTTTACCTACATGGAGTTCCTTTGGGCAACCCCAATATGGACTTGCCCATATAGGCTACCCCAATGATGTCCAGAGCAGTTTTGTCTTTCTGGGCCCCCAAGAGAGAATTCTGGGGGCTGCTCACCGTGGGCCATGTGGCATGTTTGCTGGGGAAAAGCATCTTTGAAAACACAACACATTGTACCTTGAAGCAGACTGGCTACAGCAGAAAAGACCACACCATGCCACTCCTGCCAGTTAACAACAGGAAACTGAGGCTGTAATTCCCATTGGCTCATCAAAATTAAACAACAATATAGTGAAAATGTTGCCTGGTTTGATGAGTCTCAATCTCTGCTGCAACATTTGGATGGCAGGGTCAGAATTTGGCGACAACATGAAAGCACAGGTCAATCCTTCCTTGTATCAACAATTCAGGATGATGATGGTGGCACAATGGTGAGGGAGTATTTTCTTGCTACACTTTGCACTTTTGAGTAATGACTGGTTTGGAGTCCCATAACTAGTGACTATAAGTGGAAGAATATCAGGTGAATAGCTAAAAAAGACATGGAATCATAACATTTGCTCTTTTGGCTCTGTTTGACTTTTTTTCTACTTTTAGTCTGCTGTTCTTTTTAGGTATTTAGTTTCTTTTTCTAAAAGTGAAAATGGCTCACCTGTCTCCATGTCAGTCACATATACAGCACACTGTCAAACACACAAACAACCAGCAACGCAGAAAGTTATGCAAAAAAGAGAAGAGACAATCTAGCATCTCGGCAAAATTACAATTACATTAAGCCCTATTTTAAAATCAAGGCAGCAGAAGGAAGAAGCACCATTCTGGTATTTTTTTCTCGTTTTGAAATGATGCATGCTCCCCATACATGCATTCATTACAGAGAGCTGAGGTAAGAGGCCAACTCTCCAGGCGTACTTGTCTGTGTAACAAGAAACTATAGCCAAGCAAATGAAATTAAACACAAATCTGATAACAATGACCATTTAAAATCAATACAATAATGGGAAGCCAAACTGAACAAAAAGCACTCTCACCGAAGTTAATCTCCAGAGATCACAATCCATCAGGACAACCAGACACGTTCATACAGTCAAATGCAAAGTGCAAGTACAAAACTGAACAGAGCAGTCTTACACAATTTCAACTTTTTTGGCTACCATCTTTACAACAGCAAAACAACAGACTATTCAACCAGAGATAATGAGACAAATGATGAAAAAAAGACAGAGAGAGAGGAGGTGTAGCACTGTGAGAACCACACACAATGGATCATACGTTATGATGAAAAACATGCCCCTCCGCCCATGGGGGTAAACAGACAGCACGATACTACTCAACTGATCACTTAAATTCTCTTAAGGTGGCTAAAAAACCTTCGATTTCAATATGTCAGAGGATTATTTTACAACCTATATTTAGTTAGCTGTTAGAAAGCTAATGTTTGCTATGTGTTAGCAAACTGCTATAGTGAGCTAAGGCAAACATAATGTAAGCTGTAGCTTTCTGAGTCCACCATACCACTAATAAGTTAGACAAAAAATCTTTAGTTTAACTGGCATCTGGACTTCTTTAGGTTTTTTGAAGATGTTTCACCTCTCATCCGAGAAGCTTCTTCAGTTCTAAAACCAAAAAGTAAAGAGTCAAAGAGTCCAGAACTATGTCTCCATAGTTGGCCAGTTTTACACTAAACCTTGATTATCTTTGCACAGACAAAACTTCAAGAAAACCCCTAGCAAACCAAAATGTATCACTAAAAACAACGTAAGAACATTCATTTTGCTTATTGCCCAGATCACGAACAAAAGTAAATACAAAAGGAAGGTATTTTTAGACTAGTCTGGAGAACAGAAAAGTTATTGCAAACATTTAGATTTATCTGGGATATACTTTAGGGAAAACTGTATGCAGCAGGCTAGTTGCTGCTCCTATTAGTTGGCTCGGATTTGAGATTACATTCTCACTGTAAAAGAACCGCTCTGGAGTTTATTGGGAACTGAACCAAGACCACCTCTTCCAAAGGGTCTCGATGCAAATGTTTTGGTCCACACCCAAATGTGATTACCATGTTCATATCTGTCCAAACAAATCGCACCAAGGGGAAAAACAAACAGGAGTTGGATTTAAATGGAGTAAACAGTGCGGTAGTGCATCTCAGCACAATGAAACCCGTTGTGATAGAAGAGGAAGAGACAGTTCAGCTGGAAATAATACTTTGGAAGATCATTTAGAAAAAATACTTGAGTAAATATTCAAACTCATCAAAAATATAAATATATATTTAAGAGTTATTTGGGCTTTGTTTAATCTGCACAGACATTTCTTTGCTAATCTCTAATTGCAGTATTTTTTGTTATAGAGCATTTTTGTTAGGTTGCCGAGCAACCAGCCAAGCTCCTCCCTAAAAGGTCAAAGTGTTCACTGAAACAGCAGCACTGTCCACCCATGGTTATGTCGGGCAATTTGTGCCTTAAATGGCAAGAGATGCAAGAAACTGTGCAGAAAAAAAATATGGTCAGCGATCATATTTGAGACTGAGGACTCTGTGATGTAATGATCTTAACACCCTCTCAGTCCACAGGGACACTTTTGCAAACAGTGCTGTCCTCACAGGCTGAATATAACAGAAGATAATACTTAATAATGAATTAAAGATGATAACTTAACCTTTACTTTACACCCTAAAGAAAAAAAAAAAAAATAGACCACAGACGATACACAAACACACACACACACACTCTGAATTCCCCCCATCGGCAACTCTGGAATGGCCTGATTAGTTCCCATGACAACAAATCCCAACATGAAAGAGCGATCAAAAGAATGAATCAGTAGCAGCCGCTGTTAAGGCCGCCAGAATCGGAAAGGTGAAGATAACGAGTGAACCAGAGGTTACCAACATGAAACGAGCTGCCCGCTCTTCACTGCTTCATTCTGTAGAGTTTTTGTAAGGAACAGTAAGGATTAAGTTTATCTGTGGCAGCGTAACCTGCTTATTGTCCATTCCTGGAAACAGACGCAAATTCCTTTACGCAGGACAGGACATTAAAAAAATAAAAAAATAAAAAAATTCGGAGTATTTACATGAGCCTGATCCAAACACTGTAACAGTGATGCAACATGCCGCAGCCAGCGAGGCTAACAAGAGGCTCTTGACTGAAAAGAAAAATGCCTTTTATATATAAAATATACATAAGAAATCAAGCAAGAGTCTGAAAGTAAACGTTACTCTGGACTCAGAAAACAGATACACAAGAAAATCTGATCACCTGTCGACACCATGTCACCTGTTTAGGTTGAACAGATTCGGTCGAAATCTGTGACCTGGCAATTCAAACAATATCAAATGTATCTTTTTAATGTTCCCGTTAGCAGTTTTTACACCTGTAAAAAACTCTAAAGAGGTAGTGAAACCATTAAAAAAAAGTTTTAGAAAGTATAAAATATCAAGCAAATGCTATGACTTAATTCCATTTTGCCTATTCAAGCTGACTTATTCAGCCACTAACGATGAATAACTGGTGCTGACAAAAGTGGGGATGTCTGAGCATCACACACTTCATTTCCTGCGCTGAGGTGAATTTTATGCATCAATTTGCAACTTTTTCTGTATCAGTTTATCAAAGAAAAGTCTATTTGCATAAAAAGGAAAACACAAAAATCAAGCAGCAGGTAACAGCTCAGCATACAGTGGAATATACGCAGTGATGCTCTCAGGCAGTGATGCTTGCAAATAATTGTTATTGCTTATTTTCTCACTTAATATAGTTTCTGCTGATTCAACACACATACAGGTATGATTTAGTCCTCCTTCCTCTTTTGTGTGTGCCTGGATAAAGAAACTCAAGAGTGCAAAGGGTTGATTTTTCTAGATATCGGGCTATTTTTGTGTCAGCTGTTTGGGAAGGTAATCTGCTTATTATGTGTACATTACCTTTGTTTGTGACTGATAAATTAACTCACTTTAAATTATTAACCTGGCAAAACAGTGGCTCAAAATGTTCTTGTTTTTCAGACCTTTCAAGAAAAAAAACTACTTCATGTTGGACCCGGTCGCTTTGTTCTTTCTG
>VUQG01004928.1:0-10322 GCA_015106755.1 Etia nguti | reverse complement strand
CGGGCAAAAGCAAAAAAAAAAAAAAAAAAAGAGTAGCAAGCCTAAATTTGCATGACTCCTAACTAATGCCAGCAGTCTGGAAATACCAAATAACCACTTAACAAGCACAACGAGCCTCAAATAAAGAATTCAATCTTCTAGCACTTCCCATGCTTAGGTAAGTGAAAATAGTGTAATTCCATTTAAATCCATCATTTCTTTTATTTTTTGTGACTGCTTTCAACACAGAGAAATACAGTAAATCTATACAACCAAACCACTCGGCCACAGTGAGACATCTCATTGGTCACAGATAATAAATTAGTCATATGTTTCTATGATTTGTTGAAGCCTAGCACAGAGCTCTTAAACAGCAACAAGAGCCCTTTAAACACTAGAAAATATTAAGGCAAAGTTGCATCTCTCATCACGTGCAACACACATTCAGCAATTTCAACTTCCAAATTTGATCTAATTTTAAAAGAACCGACTCTAAATATATCCTCAGCTATTAAAACATTAACGAACAGATATGCAATGTATTCTCCAAGTATGGACATGGTGAAGTTGACAAGCCTTGCGTGCAGCACTAATATGAGACACAGATCTTTGCACTGGCACAAAATGCATTTTGGATTCACAGACTTGGTCATTGTGAATTGTGTCTGACAAACATGCAAACAGAAGGATCATTCAAGCCCTTGCATATTCTTCTGGTCCCTCGGCTTGGCCCTGAGGTGGCCAAACACATGACCAAACCTCCCCCAACTGGGTAGATGATCATGTGAGACAGTGTTAAGGTTTATTTCAACTTAATAAGAAACATTTTCGGAAAACCAAGATCTACATCAGTCATGAAAAGCAAAAGGAGGCATGAGGACGGTTCCTGCAGGAAAACTTTAAAATCAAATCAGAAGCTGAACTGTGACCCAACACTTTTATGAATTCATAAAACTTACTAACAGACTGAGGCCTGAATTATGCTTTAGTAGAAAATTTACTAAAGCATAGTAGATGCAGTGTAGGGTTAAGAGGGGTTTCCAGTTACATCACAAGGACGTAGACTTAATGCATAAGTCTAAATCAAGTTTGAGCTCCTCAGATTTTAAGTACTGCAATGACGTCTAGACCAAAGAATCTGTGTTTGAAGGTACATACACAGGGTACCAGACTGTTACACTAGAACAGCTGAGACATAGTCACAGAATTTGAAAGAAATTCCCGAAGTCAAAACATGATTAAACTGGTTATTGGCTGCCCTCTAGTGGTAGATTGCAGGCATGGAACTCAAAATACGTCAGCAACACAACAAACAACCCACTTTCAGTTTTATTACAAGCTTATGAAGGCACCTTATTAGCATTTCTCCATTTGCTGATCTTACAAAAAATGTACTGACTGCCAAATATCGGGTCCAGTATTTATTTCCTTTTTTGGTGGTATATTATGTTTTTGCTAGTTGTTGCTCCTTTTTCTGCCAAGAAAACAAAGAAATTCTCATGATAAAAAAATACGTTTTGAAATTTTTCATTTTGTCATCATTCCATATTTAATCATTTACTCTCAGCACAGGTATAAATGCTTGCTAATGCATGGGGGACTTGTGTGGGCTACATCATAGGCTCTAGATAAATTTACTGCAGAAGTATAAACTAAGCATTATGCAGCACAAAACTGATCCAACAGTTAAAGATCAACTATATAAGTAAAAGGTCATATTATTTGTCGACGAGTCAACGGGCTCAGTATAGACTCAAAACTGATATTTGGGAAACATTGGTTTTAAAAAAGTAGCTAATACAGCAGTAAATTGAATAGTAGATCAAAAACGAAAAGATTCTCATACACTACAGTTTTATATAGGGTGAGACAGAAAAAGGTGAATAAAGTACAGACAAGAAATGCAGCAAACTTATCTTTCCAAAGCTTCCTTTATTTGCTTAAAGCTGGATAACAGCAGCTTTAATGAGCATTAAAAAAATGAAGTTTTCTACATTTTCTTTAAGCCCTTTGGCCACTGTATAATAGGGTCAGCGCAATCCACCTGCAGGAACAGGGCTACACGTGTGTCCCAGGGCTGGCTCACTTATAGCCAGCAAATTCACAGCAGCTGTCATCTTAAATTACTTTAAACATTAAACTGGTAAAAACCTTTGCAAGACCTGGAAGAGAACTCCAACGATCAGGTGTTCCACTATAACCAGCCACTTGGCGACAGTGGGGAGGAGGGCATCCCTTTTAACAGTGAAGTGTGTAGCAACCGCTTTAAAAACATGCAAGCACTTTCTGCTGTTTCACAATAAATAACGGTATATGAAGATTCTGTGGATGAAGTCACTGCAGTTGATATTTTATCAAGCTCTCTCTGTGCAGTGATTACGAAGACTAGAGCCTTACTGAACTAACCCAAACAATCACAAAGCCACACGCATTGAGTCGACGGAGATGAATACACAAAAGGGCCACCAAAATTCATAATCACAGTAAAATACAAAGTAATCCGGTGGAGATGGTAAAAAATGACCGCAAAATGACAAAACGTGTGAAAAAAATTGTACACTAGAATATGAAAAACAACTACGAGATGCAAAAAAAAAAACCAAAAGCAAAAAACAGGCAAGACAAGTACACCATGAGCACACAGAGAGATGCAAAGCAACTGGACAAACCAACCAGAAAGAGGAAAACTCAGTGATCACAAACCCAAAACACGTCCAAGCCACGTCTTGCCATTTTATCGCTCAACTTTGCTTACTGAAGAGATAGGGGGCTGCTTCTATGTCTGCACCCAGGAACCCATTCCCCTCCCTCTGAAAAGTGCCTGTATTAAAATAAACCACTGTGAATCTGATTAAGTCCTGAAAAGTTATAACTCTGATACTGGGCACTACCATCAGCTATAAACCGCTAACCGTCATTTGCCACCATTGCCCTGTGTGTGGATGCTACTGCCCTCTTTTCAAGACTACCACACTGGAAGTTAGCCATACGGAGTTCAACCAAAACAACCCAACTGTGCCATAAACCAACCACCGTGACGACAAACGGGACACATGCTGAGCTAGCTTACTTTTTAAAGTCGGCGCTGAACAGTCCGAAGGCAGCTCCGGTGCTCGAGGAGGTCGGGGTGCTCTCTTGACCCGCTTCCACCGCAGCCTCCGCTCCTCCTTGGTCGTTGTATGAGGCTCCAGTCGACATGCTGAGCTTTTAAACAAACGGCCGACACAGAAAACTTACTCGCCTTTTCTTACGAGCTATGAAATGTTCATAAAGTCGGTGATAACGCTAACTTCAGGTTGACGCTAAAGTTCCTGCAAAAGCAAACTTCTTTAATGTATCACCCAACTTTTTACACGCAGTAGCGGAAGTGTGAGTTGGACAAGTGAGCGTCACATGATAGGGATTCAGAGGCAGAGAGCTCATAGATCTATCGCAACTAGACGAGAAGTGAAGAGACCCTCAAACTGAGTCTTTTCTCCATTTCAAAGGTATTAAAAATGTAGTTCTCGCGGTTGTCACTTCTAGACTGGACTATACTATTGCGAATTCTTAAAAAATAATTCTTACAAAAGCCGCATGCTGCGGAAGCCAATAATTGTAAGTTAAAAAGACGGTCAAAAAATAGATGTAGCCACAATGTCGAATAGCCAAAGCATCACGATAAAGTCCACAAGATCAAAATAACAACATTTTTGACAAGACCAGGATATTTTCGGGAAAAGTGAGTTTTCCTGAAGTTTGTGCTAGCTGTTTAGCACTTAAAGTGTAATAAAATATGACAACTTTACGACAAAAAGCCTAAATGAGTGCGGGTAAAAAAATAAATAAATCAAATACTTTCTAATTAATAAATATAAAAATAACTTTGGGATATTTTTAATTCTTTCGTTTTACTTTAAAAAAAGTCGATGTACGACCTGACATTTAATCGGAGATAAAATGTCACAATTCTATGACAAAATGTAAAAATGAGTGCGAGTAAAGCGTTAAATGCTTTCTAAATAGTACATTATATTAAAAAATAACTTTTTGGATTTTTTTTCTCTTTTTTTTGACGTTTCCCTACTTCCGCCTGACGTCTCGTTACGTCACGTTTGTTCCGCTGCTGGTGACCAATCCTCCACCTGGACAGTCAGCATTTGACTTCAGCCCTTGTCTTTTCTATTACAATTTGTTCGAAACATTTGGTCTTTTTTAACTGTCTGCGCCGACTTTGGTTATAAATATTAGCTTTAAGACACATTTAGCGGAATAAGTCGTCCTCTTTGGACAATGTCAGATTTCGACAGCAACCCTTTCGCGGACCCGGACTTCAGCAACCCGTTTCAGGTAACCTTACCAGGCTACGTTAGCCACTTTAACTTTAGCTGCTGTATCATTTCACATGAAGACTGCGTGGCTTTACGTGGCTAGGAAAGACTGACATAGGGTTGGTTTGAATAAAGCTGCTCTGATAAGGCGTCTTTAAATTAGCTGCTGCCAAAACCCTCCCGTCCTCCTGCTGCTCGGTTTCTGTTGAACTGTCACTTAATGTTGGCGCACTCTGACTGGCAGAAGTAACATAACATTCAAAGATATGAGGCTAGGCTTCCAGGTATTGGCTCTGATTCACACTGAAGCAGGTTGGGTCGCTGGGTTCTGTTATAATTATCCCCCCACCGCTTTAAATTTCACCTGTTTGACATATTTCCTCACATTTACGAACTGGTTAAACAACTTATGCTCAGATGTTGCTTATGTTTTCTTTTATGTTTGAATTTATGTTAGTGTGATTGACTTAATTTACCAACCTGGAGACGATAATGTTAAAAACTGATCACCTGATCATGTAATGCTATGTAGGAACGTAAAAAGACAGACAAACATCCTTTCTCGTGCCCTTATTTTGCTGTCGGCTTTATTTAGGCGTCTGACTGAAGACGTCTTGTGTTTACGCTCACACAGTGTTGTGTCATGATGAAAGCATTCATGTGATCCTTGGTATTTCAAGGCCTGTCCTCCGCTCATATCAGGTGTACTCAACAAAACAATCAAGTTTTGCTGTTTTCTGAAATTTCAAACATTGATGGACCAAAAACAACAGACTATTTAATAATTAAAATAATCACGAGGTGCTTCCCTCAGTTTCATTATGACCACATTGATTGTTTTAAAATTGATCGTTAGATTGGAGCATGCCAAGAATAAGCTAAAGAAGTGTTTGTTTGTTTTTAACAGGAACCAACCAAACTGGGTTTATTTCTTAAGCAGTTGATTAAGAATCTAAACATTTTATGCTGTTTTTAGTATTTTCTATGAAAAAAAAAACAGACTGTCATTTAGAGTTTCTTGAAGCCAGCAGTAACATCTTCAGCGTGCTTGTTATGTCCATCAAAAGCTTAAAAAAAAAAATGTCATACACAAAAAATAACATGAGCAAATCTTCATATTTGGAAGCTAGAAGCCCTCAAATATCATTGCTCATTCAAAGAACATTATAAATTATGCTCTTTAAATGAGGATAATTTACAAAATGCACATTATGTTGTATTCTGTTTGATGTTAAACTAGTGATTGAACCCAAGTATTTGTAGTAATCCTCTAATTTATTTACAGTAAGCTTAATTTAAGTTCAGTCTAAGACTCATCATTGTACACATCCTCTCACACAAACACACACGCTACGTGTGTTATGTCGTTGGTAAGACGCAGGAAGTAAAATAGCAGTAATTGATAGATGACAACACCTTGTTCTACTGTAAATGCAGTAAAAACTTCCCTGCAAGTGTTACAACAAACATAACAACAAAAAGAGAAGCCAAAGCCACAGTCATCTAAGCTTTTTATACCGGTCATCTCAATTGTTGGTAGTTTGCTGTTAACTTCCTCTCAGTAGCCACCAGTACACTGCTGCTGATATTTGCCAGTAAAACACAGAACAGTATACAGCCGAACTAAATAGATCAGCCTTTTGTCATCAATAACAGATCTAATTTTCTGAGTCAGAATCAGACTAATCCAGAGTTAGACCTGTACTTGTTAATAGTGATATGTCTATGACTGCTCGGTTCTACGCAGTACAAGGAAAGCATGTGTGTATTTTAGTTGGTTTAATTCATTGCACAGACTTATAAGAACCCAGCGTTGATGGGGAGATCCTGATGGTACAGGCTGACCACATAGACGCAGGGAGAGTCAATAATTAATTGGGTTCATTAACATACTAACACGAGTGCTGAAGCCCTGCTGTCCTGCCACTTCTCTGTCATGCGCTGCCTCTGGCTGCCTTGCCTCCGGATAATGGGAGCTTTTTCCCTTCTCTGAGCTATGTTCAATAGTTCATGAAATCATATGGTGACATGTGGTTCCAGGGTACTCGTTGGCTCCTTTCCTACTAAGCTTCATCACTCGCAGTCATGCGTCAGATTGTTGAGGCTGTTTTGGCCTATTTCTCTGGATGTGGGCTAATTACACACATTAGGCTCTGTGTTAGTGAATAAAAAACTTTGTAAGGCAGTTAAGAGCTCACTTCGTAAGCTTTGTGGCTTAATCAAATGTGAAATGAGTAGAAACCATAGAGAGTTGGAGTCTTAGATATGGCGTCATCAGGTGGTTGAACAGTGCACCTTTGCTGCTTCCTGCACTTTAATCAAGATCATGGCGAACGCATGTTTGCTAACTCGTCTCGTGTTTTGTTTTGTTTTTTTAAAGGTTCTGGAGCAGGAACTCCAGAACTGGAGGTTTCAAAATGAATACTTTGGTGAATCTGCAGTATGTGTTTGTCCAGCCACGCACTAGTGCAGTGTTAAATTTTAAACACGACAGGCCCTGAAATATTTATGCTTCTGGTCTGGTGACAAGGTGTGTGTGTGTGTGTTTTTGTGTGTGTGGCGCAGTAGAAATTTCGTAGAAATTCAAGAGTCAGAGAGACGGAGAGGACTGCACTGAGACGGGATAAGGACAGCACTTCGGACTATACGGATTAGATGTTAATCTTGAGCAGCAATTTGAAATTCGTGCGTGACTGACGGCAGCTGATGGTGAGCTTATTATCAAAAGAGATGCATGACAGTGTAGCTTAGCTGACACCGACAGGAAAAGGGAGTTTTACATGCAAATGGAGGTAGAATATAAAGTAGTGGCTTGCTTTATTTTGAAAGCAGTTTTGATATGTCAGTCTGGCAAATTAGGACTGTAGTTAAAAGAAGCATGGAGTGCTTTAGCAGTTTAGGAGCAGGAAGCATAACCAAAGTATGTCTTTTTATTTCGGTCTTTGGCTGCCAAAGCAGCTCAAGAAACTCGTGGTCTTGGCTATTTATAACCACGTTCCTGTGAAAATTATTGGAATCATCTTGTCTTTGCCAGTATTGAATTATAGGCCTGTTGCATTTTGAATACAGAGAGCTTTGGTCTGGATCTCAGCAGAATAATGGAGGGTTTTACTCCAGAGATTTCTACTGCTATCCCTGGTTGAAACACAAAGACAAGACAGATCAAACAAAATGTATTGCTTTATAGTATTAAGCCATTACATTTAACTGATTTAAAGCGTTCCTTTTCAATCCTTTTTTCTTCCTTTTTTTTTTTGTAGGATCCATCAGTGACACAAGTGAGACAGACGTCTCCTCCAGGGTTAGAGGAGTACAATCCCTTTGCAGATGCCAAATCGGTGAGTACTTGGATATTTCATGTAGTGGCAGTGAGGTTAAAAATCAGGAGGTCCACCAGAATTATTCAGTAGGTGTTTGAGTCTAAAGTTTTACTCATTTTTCCAGCTTTGTTATACATCATGAAAAAATTACATTCCTTCAAAATTATATTCAACAGAATAAAAGACTAATAACTCCCACATCTGTCCGCCAAGGCAGACAAGTGTGACAACAAAGAGTTGTGATTTATCTGTAAAATGCCACACTCTTCCGCCTGAGATGATAATTCAGTCTCAGTTTATGGTTTAGTTTTGGGGTTTTTTAAAATCCCAGCATTGGTTCTACTCTGACCTCTTCCAAATGACTAATCTCACCCTGTCTCTAGAGATGAGCCCAGAAATCCTTCATAAGAAGTTTTTTTCTCTCGTTTGTAGCTGTAATCTTATTATTTCAGTCGCTGCCCACAGTCTGTATAGATACGCTACTGCTGGAACATAAATTGATCACATGGTTCACATGCTTAGCTCCTAAAGCCACCAGAGCATCCGTCCTGAAAGCTTCCACTCTAAGAATTGCCACCTTATTGAGGTGGTGGGGTTTGACTTGCCCCTGGTAGGGTCTCCAGTAACAAAGTATTCAAAAGATGGCCATGGGTAAGAAAGTTGAGACCTCTGTTATCCTCCCCAGGAGAGGAATACTAGGAATCCTTCAGACCTTGGGGTAGGGTCCATTGGGAAGACCCTGATGGTCAAGCCTTTACCCGTGCAGCCCAACAGGCTCAGCCATTCTTCGATGGCTTCACAGCCTACAGGAGGAGCCACCGTTGTTTTGTGCTTTCTAACTGCACATATCTTAGCACATACACACATGCAGTTACATAATACTAAATCCTAACATTGAGCAGTGGTTCGAACTTGGAATTCAAGATCCCTCGCAGCAGTCACAAGATGTGTGACTGTGTCAGTGGGATCATTGTCAACCATCTAAAATGTTATTTAAATGAATCCATCTGAGAAGCAACTTTATCAGTGACAAAGGGCTGTAAGAAGACGGTTTCAAATAAAAAGTTTGGAAGCCAACAGATTGAAGGATTGAGGTCAGTTTAGCTTTTTGAAGCTTTGAAAAGAAATGGCCTTGAAAAGATGTTGTTATAGGGCTACAAAAGGTTGGGCACTAGATCTTTTGGTATTGATATTATATCACTGCTTAGCTTAGCTCAAACATATTTGTTTCTCTTAAGAGGTTACACAGGCTCCTCCCTCTCTACAGTGCAACTTCCTCAATTTCACAAATTTTTATTGTAATTTATTTTTTTCCATACATGTGCTCTTCACAGTTTGTTGCTTTCGTTTTTTTGTTTTTTACTGTGCATCTTTATTAATGCTCTAATAAAATATGACATTTAGTTGTACCATATTTGACATTTTCTTTGGCTTGTGTTTTAAGTATTGCAATACAAACTTCTGATTAACTGTGAGGTCACATCATTATCAGTTATAGGG
This sequence comes from Etia nguti, assembly GCA_015106755.1. Lineage (NCBI taxonomy): Eukaryota > Metazoa > Chordata > Actinopteri > Cichliformes > Cichlidae > Etia > Etia nguti. The sequence continues at coordinate 1,213 of VUQG01004928.1, read as the reverse complement.
ATCATGTAGTTTTGCTCTAAGCATGTGTACTTTGTAGACACCTGCAGGTATGGCCCCCAAGACTGCGGGCCCTGCTGTCAGCACTCAGCCAGCCATCATGAAACCCACAGAGGAGCCCCCAGCCTACTCACAAGCTCAACCACAGGTATATGTGTTGATGGTATACAACCAAATAACTGCAGTTATTTCAGTAGATTTATTATATAGCTGTGTATTCTGACATCTAGATCAGATGTAGAACTTTTGGCTATGCTTGCAGCTGCTGCTGTAGTTCCTGCCACTTTCTTTTCAGATTATACAAAGGCATTCTTATTTTTACACAAAGAAATACTGATTGAGTTACCAAAGCTATTGGAACTGAGATGAGAGCGTTACGTGTCACCATGAGTAAGCAGACTGTGCTGCATCTATTGTTTTAGTCCAGCATCACCAGCAGAGACTGAGAGAAAATGTATTAACACCACGGCTGATTTCACACTGAGTTTGTGGACAGAAAAGTGGCTCTGCGGGAGACCGCCTCTATCTGTGACTGGCCTTTGTAGCAGAAGTAGACACAGAGTCAGAGGGAAATCATGGTTGGTGGAGGAAATAACTTGAGATTGAGCATCTCGTTTGTGAAGCAGACTCTGGGGAATGTGTTGTTATGATGTCTGTTCTCCTGCTGGTGCTGTCTCTGCAGAGAATTGGATTTATTCCAAAAGTAGAAACAGAACACTTCTAGTGAGTAGGGAGGGGAAAAGTAATTGGCCAAACAGTCTTTGTACTTTTTCCAGTGTGTTGACATTTGTTGTGTGCGTGTTTGTGTGTGCTTGCAGGAGCAGTCGCAGGCAGCTACTGAGCTGCTAAGGAGACAGGAAGAGCTGGAGAAGAAGGCTGCAGAGCTGGACCGCCGGGAGCGAGAGATGCAGTCAATCAGCGTATCAGGGGGTCAGTATGTCATCACAACACAGCCACAGATCAGTGCTGTCATAGGATAGCTTGTAAATGCACAGAATGTGCCAAGCAATGACTACACGTTAGTTTAAGTGTTACTAATCATGCACACAAAAAACCAAGTGGGAATCAGTATTTGCACTCAGTAACTGCTCCCTAACCTGATTTGTCATCTGACAGAAGAGCAGCACGTAAAACCTGAGCGCACACTTTATAAAAGATGTTGAAGTAACTCACAAGCTTGACTTAGATTTTTTTTTTTTTTTTTTTTTCCCTGTTT
>VUQG01004926.1:4671-18502 GCA_015106755.1 Etia nguti | reverse complement strand
TTTTTTTCCGTTAGGGTTTTTTTGTTTTTTTTTTTTTTTTGCAGTACATTTCTCATCTCTGTTCTCCTTGCCCTCCACATGTTTTCTTCTTTTCCTTGTAACCTGTTAGTCTGTCTCTTGTTTGTTTTCACATCAACTTTAATGTCCAGACTTTCCTTTTTTTTAAATTTTTTTTTTTTTTACTTTTTTTACTTGAGCTAGTCAGTGAGTATCTCAGAAGAAACACTATTATTAAAATTTGTATTATTTCAGCCAGAGCCCTTTTTTCTTTTTCTTTTTAAACTGTTGCCTCCAGTGGAAACATTTTGGAAAGCTCAGTTGGAAGGTCCAGTTTTAGTTAGATTTTTTCTCTACTTTCTTCCTTTAGTGGTGATTGCACATGTCTGTTGGTTTACAATGATTCTGATTTGTATGCATGGTGATACAGTACGAACAAAATAAATTGGTGTGCATGTTTTGTGAATCTGATGACTTTGTGTATGCACTTGTTTGCTCAAAAATCAATGAATAAATCCCATTGTCCTTTTGACCCAACTTCATAGAAGCTTAACTGTCAGGCACCATATTTGACTCTAGAATAGCCAACTCAATGACTTTGGTGTCATCTGTCCAAAGAACATTGTGTCTTGTGCTAGTCCTTCCAAACAAGCTGTATAAGTTCCATCTTTTTCTACTTGTACTAATTTTAATTGCATTAAGAGATGGTTGCAGTTGATGATAAAATTAATGCAGTGCATTTGATTAGCTTCACAAGGCTGCTACGCTCCTAAATCCCACAGAAGCAATAAAGGTGTAGCGTCACCAGCCTATCACACTAAAACAGGGCTAACACAAAACATACAACCATTCAGATTCACAAAGACATCTATGGCCAGTTTAGAATCACTAATTGACCCAACATTCACGTTTTTGGACTGTGGGAGAAAGATAACCAGGGAGAACATGTAAACTCCACGTAGAAAGGCAACAGCCAGCTGGTGGATTTGAGCCCAGAACCTTCTTGCTTTGAAGCAACAGTGCAAACCGCTGCACCACTGTGCTGTCTGCTTTATTAACTCTAAAGGTAGCAGGGATGGCAATAGAATACTTTGCTCATCAAAGCTCATTTGAATTCAGCAGATATTGATTCAGGGTGAGTAAAACTGTAATTACAGTCCATCTCTTACAATGTGGTGGACTGTGAGGCACCATGGCTGTAAAACACTGCAATAAAAATTGACTGAAAGTACTTTGATGAGCTGTGTTTTCACAAAGGAATAGATGAAATCTGGCTACACAAACAAAACTGCTTAAGCTACCTTTTAGTACAGATGCATTATTCATGTCTGTGCATATAATTTTATCAACTTTATGGTGTCACAAGCGTTGACTAACAGTCAGTCTTTCATCACTATAGATGTGATCTGTATATAACAAATAAGCTAATAATTATGTTGGCCAAAATAATTACGCTGAGAGCATTACAGCTCCACGACTTCACATGGAGACATGTTTGTGTCATGTATGCCATTTGCCATATTCCATTTAAAGAGGGAAGTCAGAAATCTCAAGCTCCCAGTCACAGTTTTTATCTGGATCTCCCTTTCAGGCGGACTTCCCACATACAAGGTTGGAGCAGCCACACCAGCCCTGACTTTGCAATCCAAGATGGCAGTAGCAAGCACAAACAGTAAGTAAAAATGTAGACCCACTGTTGTGTAGTAGTGTCTCCATGAAGAAGAATCTGTCCGAACGTGCAACCATGTTTTTGCATTTCACTCCAGATATTGGCAAAGATGGCTCTAACTTGATCCTTAGGATCACCCGTTTTTCCACCTGCTGCAACTTGAATGTAGTAAATTTGGGAGTGACATCACCAACTCCAGCATCTGACTTTGGATATAAAAGGAATTTAAAATGTGACAAACTGAATAAAATAAATGGCTTTTAAGCCAAAACCAGGATTAGAATGAGCATGCTTACTATACGCTGTAAAGTGAAAAAAAAATTATATAGTATACACAGTTCGAAAGATCAATACAAGTGAAGACCTTTAAGCAGATGTCATAAAGGTAGCACAGATCTTTAATACAACAAATTCAATAATGCAGGTCTCTTTATTTAGTTTTTTATTTGTTGTTTGGATAGGCTGATAAATGCCTGCGACACAGAGCAGAACAACAATGCACCGCAAAGACAACACGACCCAGGTAATCTGAGAACTGGCCTCTGAAGGAAGCTTGAAGTCTTGTTGGGGATATAGATACACGAGGGCCCTCTTACAGCATCCATCTGGATGGCAGCAGACACAGCATATCACAGTGATTGATGACAATTGCAGGATATCTCACCCTCCCTCTCTCATCACAGAAGCTGCAGTCCAGCTCAGCAGAAGAAAACAGTCTCACTTGAAGGTGTCTGCGCTGCTGGCACTCATGACTTGCTTTATATATCCAGGTAAATCACACAGGCCTGAACTGCTGAAAACAACACAGAGAGAGAGAGACGCATAGAGAAAGAGAGGGAGAGTCGAGAGTTCTGGCACTCATGAATGGATCTCTAACAACAGGGATGTTCTTTCACTCTGAATTACACCCAACTAACTCTGAACACTGTGTTCGGAATCTCAACAGATTCCACACCTCCTGAGGAAAGGTGATTTGATTGCTAGAAAAGAAGCAAACCATCTGCTTTCACACGATTAAGGCCAAAAAAAAAAAAAAAATCAACACTTTCTTTCAGGAGAAATCTGTTACAGAAAAGACAGTACAGTCTCCACAGAGGCCAAAGTTATTGACTTTATACTTTAAGCATGAACAAACTAGCTCAATGACTAAATTGAGGCTGACTCCAAAAATGAGTCAGTCATTATCAGTCAATTAATATCCATATCTGCCAGGCCTCAGCCAAGCTAATTCAAATCACTGAATGGAACCTGTACACTGTGGTTTTTGTTTTGGCATCTTTTGGAATTTTTTCAATGCAAATATCAGACAAATAACATAGCTTTCTGGGAAGATTTTTGTATAAAATCCACACAGAAAGACATCTGTTCTTCATTTTAGTCTGTGAAATTTTAGTATTTTATTAGTGTGTTGCTTAGGACCAAATTCTGCTCTATATCCCTCTGAGAACCAGCCTATTCATTTTGTCCTCTGTAATGGACATTTGTTTTTGCTCCATATTTTTTGAGTTATTTGAGCTACCCTACTAAGTCCTGATGTACTAAATAGAGGACATCCTGGGCTTTCCATTGATATCTCATGGGTTTGGGTGGCCTCTCCATGGGGGCAGGAAATCACAAAAAAAGTTCAATGGGAAGATTGTTTTTCCTCCGTTCTATTGGTGCAGCTTGCTAAGTAGACATTGGATCATAACTTAGCAGTCTCCAAGAAAAAAACATGGCGATGCTATAAAGATAAAGTCAGTTTTAGAGATTTCATATCTTTATCTTACCTAATGAACTTTTACATCAGTGGCTCACTTTTATTAACCTAGCATGTATTTAGCTTTTTTGACTTGGAAAGACTGACTTTTAAAAAAGTTAACTGCTTTAAACACGACAAATAGCACAGTGCTGGTCTAATCTAAGGCTCATAATAGTAGAGAGAGCAGCCAAACTTTAGACTGCTTGGTAAAAACTGATCTCCATTAGCAGGAAATTGGTGCAGGATTTGACCTACCAACTTCCATCCCCAAAGTTTGTCTCGTGATCCTTTCTCTCGGGTTTTATATTCCTCTCAGTTCGCACAAGCCCACATATTGCTGGACAGCTTGTGGAGAATTACATCTGATAGGCCAGAACAGCAGGGATACAGCTGTGATGAGAGTCTGATGGGTGATTGACTGTGGCACTTTATTACCTAAAGGGGCGTGTTTCCCTCATCTAGACGTACTCAATCAATGTAAATCTGTCCTGCCGGGGAATTTATGTCCCACATGATGAAGTGCTTTGCTTTACTGTGCTGCATTAATTTGACGGGGCTATGATGCAGTCACAGAGATAATTTTCCCTCACTGTCGGGAGTGAGACAAAAGTCGTTCAAACACAGTAATTTATCCAGTCTTCCAAAGGCTATTTTTAATGTTTAATTTTAATGTTACAGTGTTGATTTTCTTTCTCCCCCATAATATTTGTTGAGTTAATCATCAGCTTGAAGTCAGTTCATCAGTCCCACCACAGTGTTGTGCCAGTGTACTCTGTTGCAGAAAAAGCTAGTTGACCAAATGCTTTAGCTGAAAACCAGTTGCTAGGAGACAGCTCCTCCCTGCCCAGTGGATGTCTGGGATGCCCATTGTCAAAGTGTGTGTGTTTTTGTGTCTCCATCCAGGAATTACTCGCTTTGTGGGGACCTAAATATGTTCAAGTCACATTATGGAGACCTGTCTTCCTTATGGGGACCAAAAGCCTGTATAACATACATGATTACATTTTGCATAAAGCAAAGACATATTTTGAGATCAGGGTAGGGTTGAGTTCCACGTCATGCAATCTCTGGCTCTAGACTCAGAGACTAGCAGCAATGTGGCAACCATGTCAATAAAATTCAGCTATCTGTGGCAATAGATGAGTGAAATAACAGTTGGAGAACAGAGCTGTTTGGGTACATAAACTTATTTCTACTTGTAAACAAGAGATTAGAGGGAACACCGACGGGAGTGAAGAAGACTGTTGACTGCTACAAAGCAAACCTCTGTTGGTAGTGAAACACGCCTTTTTCACACCTTTGCTCATGTGATGAGACACATGATTAATAGTGGGTCTGTTGGCCTTCTTAAGTGACAATCCCCACTAGGCTTTAAATACCTGGGACTCTCCACCATTTGGTTATAGAACCGAAGAAGCCTCTTGGATGCGAGGTCAGTTCTGAGATTTTATACATCAGGACATAATCTTAGTAGGCCTTGAAATTAATTAGAAACATCCACAGATGAACTTCAAAACATGACGTATTATACTGTGTCATTATATATCAAGGTCTATCAAGCTGTCTGTCAAACTATCAATGTCTAGGTCAAAGTCACTCTGTAACATCTACCCAAACACGCTCCCTTAGAGGTTTTGCAGCTGAACAGTTTATTCCTGACCTATTTTGGAAGCAGTTACACAAAATAACCTAAGCTAACAGATCAATTTATTTTAGATGTTTCATTCTCAGTTCAAAGCCATGGAAAGACAGTGAACCTCTGAGCCTACTATTTAGTTAAGGCTAGGTACCTTTGTGTACCACCTGGATCACCTAAACAAATAAAGTTGTTTGTCTTTCACTCGGGTAAGTCTTTGTTTTTTTATGAAAGTGACTGACTATCTCAGGATCCGATAACGTTTTATTATTGAAATACTAATAGCTTAATGAATAATGATTAAGTGATCATACAAACATTTGATTCTCTAAATTTGTACCGCATTTGTGTTTGTTTGTGTGTGTGAGCTTCTGTTGCCATGCTGTGTTGTGAAGTAGCTGTTTACTAGACAAATGGTGTCTAAGTGCAGTAAAAGCTTTTATGCAGTTTGCTTGGTCTGAAGTCAACTTGCCCATAGAGTGCATTGTAGGCGGAGATGAAGAAGTGCATGTGGGACGTTGCTGTCGTCATGTATGTGACATCTTCATGCTGCAACCTTACAAAGAATCCATATGCTATTTACCAACAGCATCTTTCCTTTGTGGTTTACAGGTAACTTAAAGCTATTTAATGTTTTTCTTTGCTTCCTTGAAATTCACAACTTCCTTTTTGTTTTCATGACCAACCACCTATTAGAGTGAAACAAACAAACAAACCAATGATCTATGATTGTGATGTGCGGTATAGACCACATTTATTAACGCTATATTCCCAGTGCAGCCCCGCATCTTGATTACATTGACGGGCGACTGAAGTTAAATCATCTCTTATTTGGATGACACACTGCGGGGATTGTTTATGACATATGTTGGTGAGGTAGAGGACTCAGCTCATAAAATCCAGTGAGGATCATTATTAAACACCAGCTTCATAACAGATATTAAATCAAGGTCTCTATGGTGAAGCCCAATACACTCAGTTCTCCACCTCACATTTGGTACCACTCAGAAATACTATCAGTTAATTCAGACCTTAAGTTGGCTGGCTTTGTATTCATGATATCCTCATAAGCCGTTAAACATACATGGATCAAATATGATGATTAACCTAAGAGGGAACAATGACTTGTTACTGGATCAGCACATTCTAAGCTGCTGCCCTTGTACCTTTGGCATAAGGAATACCCTTGTAGCTTGCGTATTATAAAGACCAGTCTTGAACCTGTACCAACAATTTAGTACTTTAATGTAACAGTACAAACACTGATATTTTAAAGAGGTCCAGAAGTGGATATTGGGGTGCCCATTACTATTTTTTATTACTACCCGTTCATACACTTAGAAATGAATTCACATTTGTATAGAGCTTTCTTACTGACCACTCAAAGCTTTATCTGCCTCACATCTACAGCTAACTTCAAAATTTACTCTAACATGCATACATTACTCTAGGGGAGGAAACAGGAAGGCCTGGAGAAGAAAACCTACCAGGTGCTGGGAGAACAAAGGCCTCAGGAAGATAAGAGCCTCGACTTTATTGCTGTGAGGTGACTGTGATAACCTCTGCACCATCGTGCTGCTTCTACAAAACACAAACATGAAATGAAACTTGTCAGGATTGGATTATATGAAATTTATTTAAGTTATAGAAACAGTTCAATCTCAAAATCTAGAAGTAAAATTCATATTTTAACCTGTTTTTTCTGGCATTTTAGTAACACCCTGGCTTGTGATGTAACTGAAGATAAAAGGTAAAATGCCAGTAATAATCACTAAGATTGCTTTTTCACTGTATCGCTAATTCTGAGACTAAAGAAGCCCCCTTTACAGACCTGATCAGAATAGTAGTGAGTCATGTTTAGGCTGGGCATGTATTGTGTTATTTCCCATAAAGAAAAGGTGTAACATTTTAAGTGTGAATGTAGTATAACTTTACCATATGTGAGAATATTACTGGTATTCAATTGCAGTACTTTGATATAGAAAAGAAGGGTGGACATATGTATAGTCACTTCCTCGTCTGATGAGTCCAGATTTCTGCTGCAACAGTCAGATGGTAGGGTCAAAATTTAGTGTAAACAACATGAAAGCATAGATCCATCCTGACTTGTATGAATGGTTCAGATTGTTTCTTGTTGGTGGTGTAATAGTGTGGAGGATATTTGTGGACGACTGGCACACTTTGGGCTCACTGGTACTAGTACTAGTGAGCATCATTTAAACCTGGCAGCTTAGAGCATTGTTGCTGAGCATGTCTGTGCCTTTACGTCCACAGCATTCCAATCTTCTGATGGCTGCTTCCAGCAGGATAATGCATGTCAATAATACTTCCACTACCAGCAGCTATTAAAATATTGCTATGCTAAATCCAGACAGACATATTTTGGATGCCAGGTGAATTTTTCAGTGGGACTGAATTATGGAATGTTTCTTAAATATTAATTCTGTACATTTATTCCCTCCCTGCTGCTGTGATCCAGACAAGAGCTCCTTCCTAATTCCAGTTTAGTCATGTCTCCAATTCTCTCTGCCTGCCCCTCAGCCTACACAGTTTAAAGCCTGCTTTTTTACAATGACCCACTGTGCTGACTCACTCCTTCACAGAGTCTCTTTATGGCAGAATCACTACTTTTTCCACATAGAAATGGGACTGAAAGCTTGGCTTTTACTTAATAAGTGTTGCTTATGTATGTATGAAGACTGTAAAAATATTCCTTGTTACTAGCTCACATATTATAAATCAAGAAAGTGTGAGACTGATGTTTGGTGTTCAGCTGCAAAATAATTCAACTGTGTTTCTGTTTCTTATTCATCCCAATGAAATAATACCTTCAAAAATATATAGTATTTTTCTTTAACCACACACATACTCAGATTCTGAAAGCAGTGTCCTTGCTGTCCATCTCAGCACTGGTCTCACAAGTTGACAAGTTGTCACCAAACATAGTCTCAGATCAATAACACAGCTGTTCGAATTCCATCTCTGTCTGCCCTGCCTAACTTGATGGACGCTCTGCTTGTCTACCTGTCCATCTTCGGTATGTTAGAGTACCAGCCTGGCAAAATAAAGCACGCATAGGCCTGCTGACAGATGGTAAAACATATCCGCAATCAATACTACATGTGAGGTTTGAGTTAAAATTGACAGACTATTGTCTACTCATTTTCATATACAGTGGACTTTTGCCAACTCATAGCAAAACCTCAATATCTGATGTCTATTTCTCTTATTTATCGGTACATATGTCAAAGCAGCATTTGAAATAAAAGAAAGAACTACGGTAGTTCACCATTTTTTCTCAGAGCAAGCATTTTCTGAGCTTTCTGTGAAACAGCAGAGGCATCAAATGACTGCTATCAATGCATGCTGACAGCAGCAAGTCCTCAAAGAGCTGCACTGGGGTTACCCAAAAATCAGAAGCTTACAGTATATTCGTTTTATGGGGATTCCACAATGGATTTGCTGTATCAGAGACTTCATTCAGACGAATACAGTCTTTTTCCAAATAAGAAATGCATCCCCTTGCATTTTGAAAATGACAGACTGGGTTATGAATATGCTTCTGTTTAGTTTAATGCAATAATTTAATTTCAGCTACTTCAGGGAAAGAAGGTTATGACTGAACAAGAAAGACAGAAGAAAGGGCAGCGGTGGAAAATATCTGACACCCAAGTCTCCTAAAATTGCTCAAGGCTAAGGTGTGAACATGGCTTTATTGACATCGACATGTAATTTTCAAATGCCAGCTTTAACCAAAATAATAATAATAAAATAAATTCATCACAGTCACAGATCACAACTATCTCAAGATATGAGAGATAGCACCTCTTACCTCTAAATTTTACTGACTGCAGTCTTCAGTCTGGATTGCAAACAAAAACCTTTACATTAAAGTTATCAAGAAACTGCCGAAGCAGACTTTACAAGTGGGAGTTAAGGTATTCTGCATCTGATAGCTGACATAATAGAATAAGTTATCCACAAAAAAGAGATGAGAATAAACTTGGAAAAGAAAAGCGAGAGCTTTTCTTCTTGCCAGCCTATATTGATTCTCCTCCAGGCCTTCCTGGGAGGATGGTTCCACCAGAAAGTAGTCATGAATAAATCATGGGGCAGCAAAGCATGAAAGAAAAATTGAAATGAGGACTCAAATATGTACAGGTGAACAGATAAGCGCACACGATCTAACTTCTTCTTGTCTACTGTACATACTCACAGTACTCAGATCTCCCAGAAGGCTGTGCAATTTTGTTCTTCCAGATTCACTGAAATCACCTGGTTTGATCTGTCTGAACAGCTGGCTTTACAGATTTGCACCTAAGCTGTAGTCGTGTCATCAGAGGCAGTCTCGAGAGGTATGCTGTGGATTCTTTAACAGGCTTCACTAGGGGTGTCTATGCGGTGTGGGTTATTGACATTCAGCTTGGCCACTCCAGCTGACCTTTGATTCTCTATATGTTATCCTGCTGTTAATGAGGAGAAAGTCGATTTCATCCCATCCCCAGAGCTATGTCTTTTTCCCTGAGCGAGCTGCAATCTCTGCACTGTGTTGGCTAAAAATCATGGATCACAGCCAACTATTTGAACCACTGCAAAGTCAAGGGACTCTTTAGGCCAAAGCAGGAGACTGAGAGGTTTATAATTTAATATTATACGAATGCAATGATACCATGTGTCAGTGGAGTTTGGCTTGCTATGATTAAGGGAGAATATTCAGAACAATAAAATGTTTCAGCTTTCTTCTTTCTGGTGACCTCGAAGCTGTCAAGGAAGAAACACAGGACATGACTTTGAAGTCAGTTATTGGAAATTATGATTCCTGAGTGACACGGAGGAAGCACTTGAACTTACACTAGTTGTGGGAAGGTTGCTTTTAAATTTGAGATTATGGGTCACAGCTGTAAAAATCTAATAAGTAAAGGAGCAATTTTGATTACCTCATTAAATTACATTACTTATTGATTAGCTCTTGGCAAGCAGAAACATCCACGACAGGCTATAGATGTTTCTTCAAGTTTAACATTTTCACTGCTGCACTTTTATAGCACAGTAATATTAAATCCCCTTGCTGACTTCACAATAAAAAACTTAAACTTCCAGCACTAAAAGGCATTTTGTCCCATAATGTAGGCAGTTGCCTTGGCACAGCAGGCTGATCACAAGTATGTCAAAAGAAAACTGAGATTCCTTAAAGCAATACACACTGATCTAACTGGCAGCACAAAGTCAAGGCACATTCAAACATAAAAACAATCAAAGAGAGAACTACATTAGTATGCATACTTTCAAATAACAGGATCGTGTCCAGAGCTGGAGACCGCTTCTTGTAAGCAATGCTACCTTTGATGGTGCTGCCTGGAAATACTGCAAAAGAAAGAACACCTGAACTTTTAAAAGACATACATTATTATTGTTGTTATAATTATAATCATAAATATTATTATTATTATTACAATTTTGATTACATCATTAAACTAATATTACGTTTGCTTCTATCATTTCTACGTTTTGTTTTTTCATTGTAAAGAATCTGGCTTTTTTTAAAAAACTGAACTGAGCTAAATACTTTCTCATTGCAAACTGCTGTTTTATCCTGAATGCAACAAACATTCACATGTTTTAAGTATCAACAGTAGTGGCATCAATCTTGTCATGTAACTTGGCAAGAAAATGAAAAGGTTTATTGTACAAAATGGGAAATGTTTCATTTTAGATGGAAAACAAGTAAGTTATTGATTAAATTGGCTTTATGTGGCTCTTTAAAGCTCAAAGTGATGTTATAGTCAAGTGGGAATCAGGCAGCCTGAAAAATAAAGTAAATCTTTTTTAATTTTTTTTAAAATTTTGATTAATTGGTAAGGCTTTAAGCTAGGAGAATGGCTGCTTTGATATATAGGCAGGTGTTAGAATGCTGAGAGGTGAGGCTAATGTTTGCTTCCAACCTTCACCTCCACTCATTCCGGTCACTTAACTGGATCACCAACATGTTTATTCTGTTTGTGTCCTTTGGAGCTAGCTTATTGTGATTGTTTGACTTATAACATGGCTTGGTAGGTGGTACAGACCATCCAGTAAGTTTTTCTTTCAGTTTTGGTAAATGAAGTTCTACTTTATTTTTTTGTTATAACATACTACTTACCAAAGCATAATGTTGAAGCTTCAAAATGCAATCTAAAATCCAGTGGGTGATGTCTCGGTGACTACATCCATCGTTTATATACAGTCTATTGTCATACCATTATTGTTAAAGCTGTAAAAAAAGCAAAACCTGAAGACATTAATGGACTCCATCCTGGAGGTTAGCTTTTCTAACACTGCCTCTCAAACCCCTTCCATTATCTTTCTCATATACCTGTCTCCGTATTTAATCACACAAATGAGAGAAAGGAAGAGGATGGGGAATTAAAAAAAAAAAAAAAAGTCTCCTGTGGCAGAAAGACTAAATGAAATTTGAGGAAAGGGAAACGTCTGATATGTGGGGGAGGTTAGAGTCCTGCGACCATAAAGATAAAGGGTGAAATTAGAAAAAGGTTATGTAGATTGTAAATGTGTCAGTCCGGGGCATCCACAGGCGGTCTCAGCACTATCTGTATCATCATGGCATGTAACATTCAGACATACTGTCCTTCAAAATGATTGCATCCACTGGCAAAATTGACTTGTGAAGGTTTTTTTTTTTGTAATGCTGCTGAATGTGTTCAGTATCAACAAACAGAAGACCAATGGAAATCTCAAAGTCATGTATTTTATAGATTGTCTCTTTTAAAGGGTTGAAAATCACACAGTTGGTTTTAGGTGACTGTGATGAGAATAGCAGTTCAGAGTCAATTTCCTTGATTGAATCAAACTTGGAATTTCATCTGTGGAGTGAGGCCAGGCTCATAGCAGAGGGACACTGGGGTTTAGACTGGGAAGTGACTGATAGCAAAGCATCCTAGGCAGTAATCTAAGCCCAGGGTATCTGTCAGATTCTTGGCACAGACAGCAAGCAGAGCTCCGGAGACCTCTGGAGAGAGAAAGACAGAAAGAGAATCACTGTTGTAAGCCAGACAGTTTCAGTCCATAAGATTGAGAAAAACACCGGAAAATAAACACGTAATCATTGCTTAGAGAGAGTCAGTCTTATATTATTTTTGATTAAATTTACCCAACATTCTGCATGCTTTCACTCTTGCCATAATGGTTTTTTTTTTTTGTTTTTTTTTTAATATATGTCTAACATTATTTGCTGGAGAAATATTCTTTTTTTTTTTTATATACCTCATTTAGGAGCAGATCCAGAGCTGGTCATCTTTGTCCCCAACTTTGAATCTATCAAATCCACCTGGCTGATTTCCCTGATATTGTGAGCAAGTTACAGTTGTTTTGTGCTTTGTTTTTACTTTCCTTTTAACTTGCTGGTTAGGTTTAACAATGAAAATAATGCTTCTGTTTAGGGCATAGTATGTATGTGTCATGAACCGAAGTTTGACCCAAGGAGTGGACCCAAATGCAGACACCAAAACACGTAGTAGAACTATGTACTAGAGTGTTTATTTTGTAACAGAAAATGTTTGGAACATGTGACCCTAGTTAGAAATGGCAATGGGGAAAAGGTGACTGGAGCAGGGAAGGGTGGTCCTAGGAAACTGGGTCACTGAATAGGTCACGGCGAGAGACAGAGGAACGAGAGGTTTCTGTGACAGACAGAGAAGGAGTTATTGTATGGGTAAGGGGCAGGTGACTGAGAAATGTTAGCTGGGGAGTTTATTTTCCTTACTTGCAGGTCCGGGTTTTGAAAGCTCTGAGGAGGGGAGGTCCATGAGAGTTTCCAGAGCGTCCGGGGTGTAATGGCAGACCAGAGGGCAGGCAGGCAAGCAGACAAGGAGAAGCAGATGTCCAGGTGAGTCCAAACCATGAGAAACAACAACCTCAAAACACAAGGAAAACAAGGTTACACAGGGGGGGAAAAAACAGGTAAAGGAGGTTTTACAAGTGCCACCTAGTTACCTCCATGGATCACATAATGAACCTGCAAGGAGTAGGAGTTGCACTGGTTTAAGAAGCCCTCCTGCTGATTGCTTGCTGACGAGGCCCAGGTGAGATTCAGGAAGCTCCAACCCAAAGGGGTGGACAGGAGACCAGCAGCCACAGGTGGAAAAACCCCAGTTACTCCCACGGACCATGACAGTATGAATAACTGGTTTGGGAAAATATTGCAGCATCGGTTAAAATATAACCCCAGTACAACATTAACCCTGCAATATAAATCTTGTGCTTACTCATTGTGGTTAAATGTCAGTCATGGGACTAGTACTGATGGAAACTTTCTGCATGTTTGTGACAGCCCAGCATCTTTGACAGAATAGCAGTATTTTATCCTCTGACAATGAGATCTGATTTTTTTTTGTACTTCTCTTTGCTATATTTTTTAAAACCTGGTAAAACCATTATGCTGGCATGACTGGTAATCATGTTGTCTTACAATGATGTTACACTCATACATGCTTGGTTAGCAAAAATCCTTAATCATGGAGTGAAAGCAATGTCGAACTAAACATGGAATATGCCACAATGCACAGTCCCATGTTTGGTGAGAACAAACAGAGGGGCAATGATTTGGGCTTGTTTTGCTGGAATTGGGTCATGCAACAGGACAATCCCAAGCACAGCCACAAATCTACAACAGAATAACTGAAAAAGAATAAAGGTGTTGCAATGACCCAGTCAGAATTCGGACCTCAACCTGGTTGAAATGCTGTGGTGGGTGTAAAAAAAAATACCTGTAAACTGCAATGAACTACATGTT
>VUQG01004924.1:2738-14780 GCA_015106755.1 Etia nguti | reverse complement strand
AGATAGATATAGATATAGATATAGATATATACACACAAATCTATTCAACATAAATAATTACATTTCAGACGTAATCAGAATAAAAAAGTACTTACAGCCTTGATGGAGAAAAAGCAATGCAATCCATAATATGACCATCTTTACACTGCTCCTTGTTGAGGCATTTCAGTAGGTTTAAGAGGTGACATGTGCTTGTTTGTTAGACCATCTGATTGGTTGGAGCATCCGATTGGTTAAGACAGACTTAAAAGTACACTTCCTGTCACACTGGTCTCATCCCCAGCTCTTTCTAAAACATTTTTGTCTCTTTTTCTTCTTCTGTTGCAGTGTTTCAGATTGTTCACTTTTCACATTGTTCTGATAGTAATTCATGTTCTCAGATGTTAAGAACAGAAAACGCAAATAACAGGTCTACTCCTGGTTGTAGTACGTGCTGCAAGAAATACCTCAAATACATCAAACTCTGCACTACAGAGGAAATTTGCTAGCTGTATGTTTCATTGGTGTGGGGCGATGACACTTTGTTCGTCAGAATACCTGAAAAGCAGGATGAACAAATACTATACGGTTTAGCTTCTTCAAAAACCAGAGTTAATATGCAATTTGTGGACCAGTTTACATGGAAAGCAGCAGCAGATATTTTGGTTAATATCCTATACATTAACCCCATGGTGGAGCTATAGGTAAAGCCAGAATCATCCCAAGTGCAAGATCTCAACCCCCACATACATGGACAACAGCAACACCCATATGAGGATGCTCTCCCTTTAATACAGTATTGCCACACAAACTGGTTTTGAAGCAGAGCAACCTGGGCCTCAGCAGCTTACTTTGCACTAGGATACCACACCTCTTTAACAATAGAGATGAAATTAAGTTTTCTATTGTCAAGACAGTTTTTCTTAATCAGGCTCTGTGCAAATTTCCCATCAAGTAAGTGACTGACATGTAATTCAATATTATTATTATTATTTTTAACCTCATTGACTCCAGCATTTACAAGGTTAATACTGAGGTGGCAAAATATGCATACAGGCTAAAATTAAATTCAGTTCAGTCCAATTCAATGTTATTTATATAGCACCAACTCACAACAACAGTCCAAAAAAGAGAAAATATCAGTGGCAAGTGGTTCTGTGGAGGAAATGACTGACTTGTTATGATTTCAAAGTGGAACTTGCTTTAGGATTTTTATGTAGCACTTTATAATAATGTTGCAGTATTAAGTAAGTAAGCATTAGCAAGGTATTAGTAAGTGCTTAATTGATCATTTATAAAGCGTTACTCATCTTTAGTATATAATTTATAACTACAGATATAAATGTTTATTTTTGTTTAATAACCACATATATAATGTGTTCATGGTATCATTTATAAAGTCTAAATAAGTGATGTATTTATAAGCGCATTTTCTATATAATGATTAAGATAAAAGCTCATTGCTTGCGAGTGTGTTAATAGAGGTTTTATTAATACTTATTTCATATGGTAAATTATGGTTATTTCAGCCAGTTATGGTTATTTCAGCCAAGTATTTTATGTGGGTTCATATAAAGTTAGGACTGTTTTTCCCCTTAAAAAGCATTTATTAATGAAAACAAAAGCAGCTCAAATACCAGCTTTACAACAGAAAAATGATGCAGACAAAGCACACAGAGATACAGAACATACTAATATTTATTGCCAGATGTAAACATAAACCACCTGGGTTTTACAGAAACCTAACTTTGTAAGAGTGGTTTAAGCTAGTTCACTTATCAATTTTAATTTTCCTTTTTCCTTTCACCTTTTAAAATTTTTAGCTTCTTTATTACACTTTTTTAGTTGGTTACATACTGTTTGGTTTACTGCTTTCTCACATTCATTGTCTGTCTTTCAGAGTAGATGGTGCTTGACTGACATTTATTTCATGTCAATTTTCAGTTTTGAAAAAAAAGAACACATTACATTAACCTGGACATGAATTGTTGTGAGAGTTAAAGTAAAGTGAACACAGAAGCATTGCTTTGTCTCATGGACAGAGTGGATTTGATTCTATTGGCTGCTGGGCAGTGTAGTTTGATGTACACTTTATCTTTACATTTTTGTCCTTAACCCTGAACTATATTGTCTCTTTTGAATCTTTTATTGGAGTTCAGATTGTTCACTTTATATATTCGTGTCCAAGTGCGCAGTAGAATGGTAATATAAGGAATGTAACCATTGTTATATATAATCCCAGTTCCGAATAAGTTGGGAAGCAGTGTTAAATATAGATAAAAGCAAAATGCAAATATTTGCATATCTCATAATCCCCTGTTAGAGTGACAATAAAACACAGAAAACATCAAATGTTCAAACTGAGAAACTGTGCCATTTTAAGACAAGCTTAAGATTGGTTCATGTTGAATTTGATGACAGCAACACATCTCAAAAAAGTTGGGATAACGGCAGGATATAAAACTACATAGTACTAAAAAGAAACAGCTGGAGGAATATTTTGGAACTTATTAGTTTAAATTGCAGCAGGTCGACCCCACAATGGATGTTAAAAAAGTATCTCAGAAACTAAGAGTTTCTCAGAAGTAAAGATGGGCAGAGGTTGACCAACCTGCAAAAAAGAAGGAACCGACAGTGCATAAGAGAAGTGAAGAAGCGAGTGCAAGCAAGGTGGAGTGAGTTGAAACCTGTGTTGGGGTGAATCATTACAGAAGGATAGCAGCAAAAGTAAAAGGGAAGGTTTACATGACTGGTAGTGTGTAGTGCTCCAATGTATAGTTTGGAGACTAAGTTAGAGAGGCAACACTGATTCATACATGTGGAGAGGAGGGACTGTGGAAGTTGTGAGGGAGGGCATGTAGCAGGTTGGTGTGACAAAGGAGGATGCTAAGAAAGGGGTTAGATAGAGGCAGGTGATCACAATCACAAGGTCTTCATTATTAGTTTTAATTAGTGACAATTGACAGACTGGCAAATGAATATTTGTAAGAACATTTTTATATAATATTTATACACTGTAGAAGGATTTTGTTACAGTCCTGGGTCGTATGACCCAGCGCTTTGTGTTTTCTTGTATTTTGATGTTCATTGTTTATAGTTAGTCCTTTTGGCATTAGATCCTAGGTTCTTTAGTTGTAGTTATTGTTCATTGTTTAGTAGGTCTCCTTTGTGTCATCTTCCCATGTGTTAAAGTTCCCCTTGTTTTTTATTGTGTCTTATCTGTCATGTTTCTGGTCTGCCTGGTTAATGCTGTCAAGTTCATGTTATGACTGTGTCTTGTCATTTTTTCCCCCCTTTTTTTGAAAGTCCAGTTTCCATGTCTTTGTGTTTCAGTTTACATTTCCTGTGCATCATTATGTTCTTCCTAGTCAGCTGTTTCCTCATGTGTCTCCACTTCCCCTGATCACCTCATGTGTGTATTTAAGTCCTTTGTCTCTTACTGTTCATTGTCAGGACTTCTGCCAATTTCCCTCATGTCATCCAGTCACAGTCATAGTTTTACCTTTAGTTATCATAGTTTCATCATAGTTATTCAGTGTTTCACAGTTTCATGCGTTCAGCCAAAATAAAGGCTCGCCTTCTGCTTGGAAACCAGCTCCTTCCTCCAGTTTCTGCTTTTGGGTCCGCTCTCACAAACACACCGGCGCTCCCCGCCGTGACAGATTTAAGTAAAAAAAAAAAGTTTTTAATTTAGGCAAAATATATTGTAATAATAATATATTGTATTGTATTGTGACGTTTTTCTTTAATAATCACTGGGGAACTACATTTAAAGAATTTAACAACTCATCAGCAGGTGGCAACAGAGCATTTGTCATCATATCATTAACGTGTGCTCTTCCTATCAGTGCATCTGAAACTAAATGACTTAATCTCAGGCAGCAACAGTCATCATTACTTTTATTAATTTTAACTTTAGCACATCAGCAGTTTTTGTAGTAGTTGCGTGACTAACTGTAGTGTTACTTTGTGTTTCACCTTGACTACAAGATTGTGCAAATTAATTTAAATTTTGTATGTTTTGTCTGTTGACCTTAATAATGTCGAACGTTCATAATGAAACAAAGTGTGAAACAGTTTTGGGTCATGCGTTCTGCTGTCACATCCACTCTCTGATCAACTTCTTGTAAAAACTCTATGGTTCATGTTTCACAAGCACTGAGAAACGAATGATGCATGGAAAATTCAGCGGTGGTTATCTGGTGTGAATCCAATTTTTTTTCTCGCTTGCTTTTTTATTTTTAGTTTCTGTGTACGAGGCTAATGTTTTTGTATTGTTTTTCACAAGACATATCAGATTAAAATTAAAAGGTTTTAGACAATAGCAGTTTGCAGCATATCAAGCAAAACTTGATAAGAACAGTTGTTCAGAGAGAATTTCCATTGCAACAATGTGGTTTCCTTAATTAGTCACTGCTCTCGCCTTAATGTTTGTAGAAAGTCTCGGGGGCTGAAACAGCTGATCTTCCCCTCACGCACCTCTTTTTCTGACCTTAATGCATTCTTTGACTCAATAAAGTAAGCTTAACACAATAGCTAAAATATGCTTAAGAAAACAAAGCGGCATCTGTTGATATTTGTATTTCAACAAAACTACACTGATACAATGCAATGCTTTCAGTGTTGCATTCGTAACTGAATTGTGCCTACCCTAATTAGTTGTTTTCAGAAAGGAAGCTATCAGTGGTGCAAACAGCCACAGGCAGGATAGCTTCTTAGCCATCCTGTCTGAGCATTCTTTTAATACACCTTATTCCCCATCCTCTGGGTGCTATTTAGTTCTATTTTGTCAAAGTTGCTGGTGTGGCTAATTTATGTGCAAAGTGTCTGTTGGCATTTCTGATGCGATAACAAGTAAAAGAGGTCAGTCAAACATTGTTTCATCCAAACTACAATCTTTCCTCGACCTCCGCCTAGGCACATTTAGTGCCAATAGTAACACAAATAATTACTTTTGTACAACTCTACATTAAACTGAATGAAACATGGCCATGTCCAGGAAGACAGATCTGAAAATGATTTTGTTAATGGTTTAAGTAAAACAACCAGCTGCATATTCCGTTGATAACAAAATTCATGAACATTCTGAGTAAACAGGTTTGACGGGATGTCGGAAACAGAGAAGTGGCCAGCCACAGCCTGCATCTCACAGTTCAGCTGCCACATGTGGCTTTGCTTGTTCTTTCACAGACACTGTCACTGTACACGTACCCAAATTCTTTGAAATAAAAAAGTACAACCCCTTGTTGATTCAGTCAAACTATTTTTGCGATGTTGCATGCTCCCTAGCCAGTGATAACTAGTTTACATGCACCTAGCTAGTGCAAAGCTTACTATTTTCCACACATAAATAGCTCTTGTTGATACAGCTGTCGTGGAAAATTGTGAACTCTCAGAAGTCCTTTAGAGTCTTGATTAAGGATTGATAACAAATATGGAACAATAAGATCCAGATCTGAGTGACTTCCTTTGTCTGTGCAACTGGTTTAGTATTCTTCTAAATGCCATAGTCTGTGTGTGTGTGTGTGTGTGTGTGGGGGGGGGTTCTGGTTGTTAGCTACAGCTAGTTTTTGTTATTGTTTCTTTGGTCTTGCATTGTGACCTCAGTTATTATTGTTTTTCTGTTTAAAGTTCACTGATGTTTTGGTATTTAGTGGCCTAGTCTCCTTAGTGTTTTCTTTAGTTTTTTAGTTTTCCTTTCCTTATTTCCCTAACTGTGTCCCATTCCACTGATTGGACTTCAAGGAATTTAATTTTGGCTCTCCTGTTCCTCTGTCAGATTTTTGTGTGTGTTTTTTTTCAAGGTGCAGCATTACCCACTCCTCAGCCAGCTCCTCCAGCTTACACAGAGGCATTCTCAATCCAGCAAAAAAGATTGAGTCTTTCCAGCATGTTTGAGAGTGGGGCATCCTCCAGGAACATCTCGTCAAGAAGGTGACCAGAGGACAGTCACGTCAGATGCATGAACCATGTCAGTAGTGCCTTTAATCCTGAATGACTAAACTCATCACCCTATATCTAGGGAGGAGCCAGCCACCCTTGAAGTGCTGCTTGTATCTTTGATCTCTTTCTTTCGATCACTACCAAGAACTTCTGACCACATTTGAGCATAGGACTGTAGATCAATGAGTAAATTGATAGCTTCTTTTTCACATTCAGCTCTCTCTCAAACTCAGCTGACAGGAACAATGTCTGCATTGGCTTCAATCCATCTTTGACTATGTCTACAAATTCTGTCCATGAAAATTATAAACAGAATCATTAACAAAGGGGGGAGTCCAACACCGACCAGGAATGCATTTGACTTATTTCCAGGAAGGGACACCAAGCTCTGTTTGTGGGTTTACAAGGACAGAATGGCTCATAAAAATGGGACAGAGACTGCATTCTCTTGAAGCACCACCCAAAGGATCCCTAGAGGCACACTGTTGCCTTCTCCCAGTCTGTAAAACACAGGTTGACTGTGTTTTACTCTCAAACATCTGTGGAATTCAATTTATTCTAAAGTTCACTCGCAAGGAAAAACACAATCATGAGTAAATAATTTAATTTCAGAGGCACAGGTGTTCTTGCCACTTGTGCAATTACATTCTTCACTCATAAATTCAATAACCCATGCAAATAAAAATTAGCAGTCATGTGTACAAAGAAGCCATAACACACATAAGAGTGTTTGCTTTGTTAGGACTACAGCAGATTCATGCTTTTGGGTAACTCTGCTTTCAAAGCAGTGAAAACACAGCAGAAATCCTTAAAAAAAATTCTAAGGGAAATGCTGAAGCCTCTGCACTCCTGTCCCATTATCTGTTTTACAGTATCACATATCTTTTATGATTTTAAAAAAATCACCATAATTAGATACACACATCATTTCTAAGAAAAGGAAAAGTAGGTTTTGTGATTTTTGTAGTGAATTGTGTAAACTTAATTAATTACTTAATTAGTTAATACAAAATAAGAACAAGGAAATAAAGTCCTTATATTATATGATTGGTCATTTTGAAAGCGGCAACGCCACAGGCTATGTGACAGGTTCAGTTTACTGTGTTAACCACTGTTTAAAACTGTATGTACTTCTCTGGGCTTATGTTTGACACCCCTGGCTGCTCTGAAGTGGTAAGGCCTACCCCCCATATGTTAATTTTTCACTCTGTATTCCAGAGTGTTCAATCTTTTCTGTTGTTTGGATGTAAAGTGATTGATTTGTACAATGGCATTTTTGTATTTTGTCAAAATGAGTTTTTTAAAAAATTTTTTTAATTTTTCTCAACAGTCTTCCTGAAAATTCACACATAGCCTACAAGAGAAAAAAATAAACTTAATTTAAAAGCATCTAAGTCAGGGGTCTCAAACTCAAATGAGCCATGGACCACTGCTGGCACTGTAATCTCATTGGGGGGCCACTTTAGGTTCAAGTAGTACTACAAACAAAAAAACAAACAAGAAAACACCCAGTAATATTCCCTAAAATGTAGTGTTTTGTTTGTGTTTTTAAATGTCAAATATTGTATAACAAGACAAAACTACACATTAGTTTTTGACTGCTAGCGAAAATTGTCTTCTTTCCAAAATAAATCTCTCACTGAACTAACAATGCCAATCCCTCACCATGTTTGTACTCTCTTGTTACCTGGCAGGTCTGCGGATCTGAACCGTGGTAAAGAGACCTTTGGCTAATACTTCGGTTTCCGCGTCTGGCTCGTAGTCGGTAACTAGCTTTACTGTCTGGGTCGACTTTGCTAGCGAGAGACAGAGAGAGGCGTTGAAAGGCTGCTCCAACTGATTTTCATTGTGTCGGAGGCAGTGAACACAGTGTACAGTCGAGTCTTAACAGCTTACTTACGACTGGGCTTGTCAGGCACTCTTTTTGGCTGCAGTGGTTATTATTATATTTACATGCTTTCATCTACACTACACTACTCATCAAGCTACATTCTTAAAGGACTATGCCTGTAACACTCTGCTCATACTGACTTCATATTAAATCATTTTTTTGAATAATAATTTAAAAAAATATTTCTTCATGTCAATATGCGGGCCGCAAGTAGAGGTGACATGGGCCGTAAGTGGCCCATGGGCCGCGAGTTTGAGACCCCTGATCTAAATTAAAACAGATGTCTCGAAAATATTGAAAGTGTGCTAAAACAATGCCCCCACCACAACAAAGACTCTTGTTCAGTAGGTTTCAGTTTACTATGTATTTGTTTGTGAGTGGGAGCCTACTAAGCTTTGATGGCGCAACACGTTTGACATCTGGAGTGACAACACAATCTCAAGACCGGTAGTGCAAAACAAAGATTAATGAAGTGATTTGTTTTCCCTTTTTTGTGAACATAAACTTTAACATATTAATTTGTGTCAGTGCACATATTTGTATCAACTACATTTTTTTCTATCCAGTTGATAGCAAGACTAATAAATTACTTAGGGACACAAAAAGCTGGGCTTGGCTGTGTGAATGAGACACAGAGTTGCAGGAAGCCACCAGTAGCAGAAAAGGTCAAATGAGCTGTTCTTACACTCATTTTGATCCCCGAAGAAACAAAAGTAAAGCATTACAGAGCTGTTTTACTACAATACTCCATGAGTGGAGTGCTGATTTTTTTTAATTACAGAGGGACAGCTCAGGCTTTGCTGTTTCAGCTACACATAAAAAAAATATAAATAAAAAATACTAAAAACAAAAATATTCTAACAACGACCTGACATTTTATTTGTGTGCAGTATCATGGATATATCAGAAAACAGCTATACAGTTGAGTTTGTGATTCACAGTGAATCAGAATACTTTACTAATCCAAGTGGAAATTAAGTGGTCACAGTTGCTCCAAGATAGTAAAGACAGCAGAAGTTAAAGTACCCATAAAAAGAACTGCAGATTTATGAGGTCAAGACTATCTGCATGTATGCATGCATCAAAAAAAGACTGTGCTTTTGGGAAATCACCAGTGAACACACAAACATTGTTGATATAATTCATGTATTCATCATTTATTTAGCTTTGATTTTCTGCAATTTTTAAAAGATTTTTTAAGTGGGATTTTTTAAGTATGAAAAGTTTATTCTAAGTATGTGACATGAAGGCATTTGCTTGCATACGACATAAATTATGGAAAATGTGATTGCAATTTGGGGTGCAAGAATTGCAAAACATACTTATAGCACTAAAAGAAAAGACTGCACCATGCACTTGCTGCATTCAGATTTTTTATCAAGCCAGTCAGCATATGTCTGCTGTGGTCATTGTGTACAATTTCCCACATAATATCGCACCTCTCAGACAATTTCTCAATAAAACAATGAAATGTGATAATAATGAAGATAAAAGGTAGATAGAAGTGAAAACCATGCATTGCATTATGAATCTTACTGAAATGTAGCTCAGTAGAAGTATAAGTGTAAGTTAGATAAAGTACAATCCTGAGAAATGTGCTTTGTTCTATCGCCAGATAAATCCTCCTTTGAGTCAGAAGACATCAGTTGTACAAGAGAACGTTGAGGTACCACAACGATTGGAAGACTAGTTTCTTTGATGTTTCAAAGTACATTGTGTGTTTTCTTCTTCTGTGGTGTAGGATGTAGAATTGTACACAATATAAAACAAAATGTGCAATGTTGTGTAATATTTTAGACTGCATGATGATTGTACCTCTTTAAAGTGCTTTGTCTTCGATTCAGTTCAGTTCAGTTTTATTTATACAGCAGCAAATCACAACCACAGTTGCCTCAAGGCACTTTATTGCCCTTTTTGCCTTTATTTTTTCTTTAGCTCTGAGTAAAATGAACAGAAAGCAAACTTTTATTTTTGGCCGCACAAAAACACTACAAAACCAAAAACGAAGGAGAACTGAGAAACGCTAACAAAAACCCTAAACTGGGGACAGCTAAGCACACGAGATACATAGAAAAAACAATATAGAAACCTGAAACCTGGAGAAACCCAGGGACATGGAAACACAAGGAGCGTTAAGCAAACGAACCGACGGGGAAGATAGGAGAACGCACACTATATACACAGAGGAAGGGAATACGCAACAGAAGGAAGACAAAGCTGAACCTAATCAGACGTGACGAGATGGGGAGGAAGCAAAACAGAATACACAGACACAGGACAGGGGCCTGTCAAAGTAAAACAGGAAATACACAAACATAGAAGCCAGGATAACTAGATGTAGCACACAAGGAACATAAGGGAGGCACAGTAACAAAACCTAAGGGATAGAAACTACCAAAGTACTAAAGAATAACTAAGGGAACTAGAAAAACAAAGCCAAAACCATGAAAAGCCACTAAATCACAGAACATTAAATAATCAAAAACATAAACACTGGGTCACCAGACCCAGGACAGTAACAGTTTTCTTGTTTTTTTTTAATGCCATGGTAAATTATGCTGAGATCATTCAAGTTAGATTGATCTTATATAAACATCATATTGTTCTTAAGGTTCACAGTTTTTCAGTTTTATTTTTGAGTTGATGATTTCACAGGTGGCATTTGGCTGCGTCTGTGACATTTGCCCTCTTTGTTCTTTCTCTGTATTTCTGTGTGTTTTCTTCTCATTTCCTGTGGTGTTCTCTGTTACATAAAGGCACCTGCGTTTCAGCTTCTTGTGCAGTTTATATGATGATTTTTTTTGTGAGGTTGATGGGGAAACATGCTGACTGCAAGCGTTTTGTCATAAACTCCAATATGTAGCACAGTTTTTTTAAATTATTTTGAAGTTGTGCTAAGTAAAATATTTATAGATCCATGAAAAAATGGCTAACTTTATCACAGAGATACTGCACATCTAGGAGATGGAGTCAATGAAGTTGTTGCAGTACTGAATGTTTTTGATTTGAGCTTTTTCTGAAAAGAGTCCTTACTTCCTAAGTACAAACTTAAAATAGTTTCTGTACAGTGAAAACTATCAACATGTAAGACACTGACCTGGTCAGGCAGCAAAAGTACTTTGGTTAATATTATGGAAAAAATTATGTTTTCATGTTTATAAACAAAATGCTTTCTGAGTCAAACTAGATCACAAGCTTTTCCTTTGTTAACTGATAATTTCATGAATATGTTACAACAGTGCAGCAGTGTCATTATTTATTTATGTATTATTCTTATTGTTGGTAGTAATGCAAACTGGATTAGGATGGAGATGGCACATGCATTTTGTAATACTGGCTATATAAACCAAAAATACATATTTATTATGTTACTTTTATATGCATGTTTATATTGTGTATTATGTGATTAACTGATTAACCTTTCAAACTGAAAGAAATGTCAACACTAATTTACTATCATTTAAAAGAGAATCTTTTATTCCCCTTTATGCTGTATGTGCTGTACATGGATTGGACCCAGATGCAGACTCAATAAACAGACTGCTTTACTGATCAACAAAAGTTTATTTAATTTAGGGACATGTGAATGAGAGTCTCAGGTGCTGAATCCACTGCAAACACAGGGAAAGAGGGGTTAATGCAAGGCACAGAGTAACTGACAGGGGGTGAATCGTGGCAAAGTGAATGCTTACTTGCCAGGGAGATGGAACCGGTGATCTGGGGAGGTTGGTGGAGCGAATGTCCAGGTGAGGGTGGCAGAACCACAGTGGAAAAATACGCCACACACCGGATACTCGTATGGACCATGACAGCATGAGCCACTTTATGTATATAAGTGTTTAATAATCAGTCCAGAAGACACAATTTAATGTTTTAATTATTTCAGATTCACAAAGTGTATACTTTAGAGCACAAGTGTCGAACTCCAGGCCTCGAGGGCCGGTGTCCTGCAGGTTTTAGATGTGTCCTTGATACAACACAGCTGATTTAAATGGCTAAAATACCTCCTCAACATGTCTTGAAGTTCTCCAGAAGCCTGGTAATGAACTAATCATTTGATTCAGGTGTGCTGACCCAGGGTGATATCTAAAACCTGCAGGACCTCAGGGGCCCTCGGGGCCTGGAGTTCGACACCCCTGCTTTAGAGTAAAACCAAAACTTAGCTACATGGTGTGAACTGTAAGAACTTGTATGGTGTTACTTGTGGGATTCTCCAGTATGATGATGAT
>VUQG01004921.1:1206-17287 GCA_015106755.1 Etia nguti | reverse complement strand
TGTGAATGGGCGGTGCGCTCACTTGGGTCGAAAGAGAGAGAGACAGTACCACTGCCGGACACGAGAGAGAGAGAGAGAGAGAGAGAGAGAGAGAGAGAGAGAGAGAGAGAGAGAGAGAGAGAGAGAGAGAGAGAGAGAGAGGAAGAGTAGGGGAGATTGCGCTAGGCGAGAGACAAGAGTGTTGGTTGGAAACACACAAGGTGGATGATTCTCGTGCGTGCAGCAGCAGCAGACACACCACCGTGCGTCTTTACGCTCAGAGATCACCCAGCCCTGATCTCCTAACCTCTCCTCTTTCTTGCTTGTCTAGCAGCAGCTTCACCTGCGAAGCCACAGCGGAGGACAGCGGAGCTTCTCAGCGGACACTTTGCTGACTGAGAGACGGACGCACAGAAACCTCGGCGTACTTTAACCATGGAGGAGAGTCAGGTGGAGTAGGGTAACTTACTGCAACCTACACCATCCACAAGCAGACTGTCACAAAGGACGCCAATCTTCAAGATGGCCCGATAAATTCTTGCCGCTGTGCTTCGGAGATTGGATTGTCCATCTCTCAGTAGCGGAGGAGACGAGCAGAGAGGCCGTTATTTGGTTATTTCAGTCTTCAGATGGACCGTGTGCCATCCGCACTTGCTGCTAAGATGCGCTGGATCACACTGGTGCTTGCCGGCTTGACTTTCTGGGGCAAAGTAACTATTTGTAACTGTTTCGACTACGAGGAGCCAGACTATGAATATTATGAGGAAGAGAGAGCGGAGACCATTGACTACAAGGACCCCTGCAAAGCTGGTGAGTCCTTTTACTTAATTTTAGCTTTTAAATTAAAAAAAGTAACACAAGAACTACATTTTTGCTCTCTGGTCACGGTGATCCTGCCCTCCTACAGCTGGCTCCAAGGCGGCACGTGTATGTGTGTATGAGGGATGACAGCGCGCTTCTGCGTATAACCGCATAACCGGTGTCGGTGTCTGTGGCGATCTCGCAGATGCATGCCACGTGCATCCCACGGTGACGGTCACTTTAAGTCGGATGCACTTTTCAATGCATGCAAACACACACACAAACACGCTCACGTTCATCTCGAGCATCCCCCAGAGTCCAAATATTGGTGGCGCTCATGGATCGCATGGATGTGTAGGTTTGCGCACGTGTGCAGATGTCAAATCAACTAATAACAGGGATAAAAATAACAGCTGGATTTACACAGGCGCGGATTCATGCTCTATCTCTCACACACAAGCGCGCACACGTGATAAACATTTAACATTTACGTAGTTGTTGTGGAGTAACACCCTGATGTGGCTTAATACGCTATGAACGAGTTTCGTGTGTGTAAAAAATAAAAGAGTGTAAATCTTTAACTGGATCGAAAATAAATGTTTCTGTTGGTTCAGTGAGTGGATGCCAGTTTTTAAAGATGGTTTTATACATAAAAAGTGTAGATTTTTTTATGGGTCTTTTATTGGGGGTGTCTTTGCTCCCCCCCACCACCACCACCACCACAAAAAACAAACAAAAAAAAAACTCGTGTTTTTCACCACAAAACCTGGAGATTCGTTTTGGATTTTATATAGTCGCTCTCTTAACCAGTCACTCTCCTCTTAGTTCTTCTCCTCTGTTAGCACATGTACCATATACTTTAAATTCAGTATTTGTTGGTGACCATTTGCATATTCCCATTTTCTTAAGGCTGGCTATGATGGGAAATGATGACAATTTATAGAGGGTCGCACAGAAACTGGTATTTTTACGTTTTTTGCATTGTGAATCGTCCATGTTCTTCTGCCTATCCAATTTATGGTTACAAATTTTGTGAGAGGCTCTCCCAGGTGACCTAGGGCTAGAAGAAGGTTACACCATGGACAGGTCACCAGCCTGTCATAGGGCTGACAGAGAAACAGACAGACACACTACCTACAATCAATTAAGAATCTCTAATTAACTCAATATGCAGCAGAGAACCCACGAGTCACTAGGAGACCATACAAACACATAGAAAGTGCCCAACCAGCCAGTGGATTCAACCCAGGACCTCCTTGCTGTGAGGTAATGGTAATGGCTGCTCACCGCAAATCCCTGTATGCTAAAGAGTAATTAGATTCAATTGCTCACTCTTATTATTATCTTATGCAGACAACACATCATGAGCACTCTTATGCTTTTTTTTGTTTGTTTGCCCTCATTAATTTTTTATTATTGATGAGCCATAAAATTATTACTTTTTTCGTAGGTTTTATGTTTTGCTCATTTGGGAACAAAAGCGATGGAGAAATTATTCTGCAAAAAGGCGTTCCTGTAAAACAGAAGAATATATGTAACTCAGGACTGATGAGTATATGTACAGTGCCCTGTGGAGCTCCATCCTGTGTTGTGTTGGATGACCACACTTAACTGTGTGGTGATCCTGGCCATTCTTGGCCACTACTTGTCTCCTCCCCTAATGATCCCTGAAGTGCACAAACCATCAATAAGAAAAATTTGGCACCCAGTGTTTGTGTCTTAGGTAAAAGAGAAAATGCAGTTCAGTTCAGTTTCATATACATAGGACCAATTCACAATCATAGTCATATCTTTTTTCTGACACTCTCCTCTCCTCTTTTTATGTGTGGGATGTTGGGAGGGTGTAAAATAAATAAGCATCTTTTAGAATCTGGATCCTTGTTTGGGGTTACACCCTCCTGACTTTGTGTGTCTTTCTCCGTGTGTGTTTGTGTACATGCATGTCCATGTGTGTTTTAGTGGTACTTAATGTTGTCTGCGATGACACATTGGACTGATAAGAACTCCACCCGAGAGCGCTAAGCGTCTGCAAGCTGACCAACACACATTCCACACATACCAAATACACAAACCTGACAACCGTGGACACTGGCCAGTGTGTGTGTGTGTGTCTCTGCATGTGTGTTTGCTCATGTGCGTGTTACACTGATCTCTGTGTGGGTGATTTTTATGTTGACACTGCAATCCCATGTCTCTGTGGCTTTTAGCTATGCAAAGAACTTACCGTTCATGCGTTTGTGTGCGTGTTTTGATGGGAGCCCGGCAGGTTACAGGGAGTCAGTCAGTCTACGCATGTTTGCGAGACCAAGCGAGTCTTTAAGGTTAAAATAACTGAGAGAGAAAACACAGCCAAATGTATTTATTTTCTGAAAATATCGATGAACATAAAGAGCCTTCTATACTCAGCTGCTGAGATTTCTTGCAGCAAATTGCATAAACACACACAGGCACACACACTCCTAATAATCAACACATATGTTCATCTTATAAGTCTTATAATTTTACATGTGCCATTTGTTTTCAGGCATTTCTGTTTAATTGGACATTTGACAGTTGGCACCTTTTTACATCATTTGAACATGTATAGTTCATTTATATAAAATACTGTGTCCCCAAATTTCATTCTCCCTTTATTTTCTCTTCTGATGATATGTTTTATAATAAGAAAATACATTGTTTGACAAAAACCATCTCACCTCAGAGACAGTGTAGGTTTTTTTAAACTATGAGTCCAGCCCCACTGGTGAGGTATAGAACTGCTGTGGGTGGGGTGTGGACGACCAAAGCAAAAAATATGTAATTAACTTGAATGATTTGTGCAGGATTGGATAAGTGGAAGAGAATGGATGGATTTGTGCAGGGATAATAAATATGAGTCTGCTGATGGAATCTTGATGACCTTTATTTCTCTAAAACTCAGTTTGGGTCCTTTTTTTATTGTTAATAATTGCTAAAAGCTGTGCGTGTGTGTGAACTGTTTTTTTGGCTTCTGAAGGCAGTATGCAGAAAAAAAATAGAGAGCCACTGGTGTGGAGGGTGCTCTGGAGCTTTGGCCTGTTTTGCATGATCCTCATCAGCAGATTCAGTTTGCTTATCTTCTCATCCGGCTCAAAGTTTGCTCTTCACCTCAGAACCATGAAATTAATATACAACACTTTTTACAATGACTTATTTTAAGCAATAAAACAATGTGTCATGAGAGAGTCTTTGGAAACTTGTGACTTGAATTTATTGTGTCATTTCATAGTGTCAGTTTATTGTCTAGATGCACAAGTCTTGGGCTAAAAAATAACACTACTGTAAATACAAATGATTAAATGATTCTGTTTTTGTTTTATGCCTGCATCCTCACCACCTGATATCTATAACTGTCCCACTTAATACTGTGTGGGAGCATGTCATTTAATATCTACCTGCACATTCTGAAATACAAGCTTTCAATATGCTAATACAGCCACAGATACGGACACACAAATGTTTCAGTGCGAGCCTGCAGAGCCTCTGACTGACACACATGAGTGTCTGCTGATTTGCAGCTGAATTTAAACCCACTCACACGCACACATCTGACTGTCTCCTGAGATTTTCTAGAGTAATCATGTTGCAATTAATGCACTGACTTGGCAGCTATGTGCAGCTTGTAAGAAGTGGAAGCGCGACTCATTCCACGCCTGACCCCATGGCATCGGTCTGAGTGGTTGGTATTCCGCCTCCTGTTTTTGCTGGGAAAACACAAGGGGAATATTTGGCTGTCTGCTTATCTCCTCCGAGTCCCGCGCTGGTAGACAGGGGAACACACACTTCCATGCCTTTGTGAAGTGATTTCCCTACGCGAACACACATGCACACATGCGCACATACACGGTACACACACACATGCTAAGCTCCCTCCATTCACCCGCGCTTATCTCTTCCTGGTTGACTGCATCCTGCTACTCAGCTGGAGATGACACACATACGCGCACGCCCACACACACAAATGCGCACACGTATGTGCCCCTACGCTCACTCAAGAGTCATTCATGCTTCCTTCCAAATCACTGTTCTCATAAAATCCTCACACACATCAAATGAAAGCTAAACAAACCTCGGTATCTAAAGGCTGTGGGTCTTTTCTTCAGGAGGAATCCGAGACATAACTACCTTTTCTCTACTTTAAACACAATAGTCGGGCATTGTAGGAGTGTGTGTGGACAATGTGTTGTTTTTTTATGGACACACATCACTGAGATCAGGTGTTACAACACAAGACTTAAAAGATTTAAGAATTTTGCAAAGCAAAATTTGTTGGAGGGGTGGCTCAGTGGTGCTGTAGTTAAGAATTGTTGCTTGATAGCAATGAAGGTCCTGGCTTTGAATCCACCGGTTGGCACGGGCACGTCTGTGTGGAATTTGCATATTCTTCCTGTGCCTGTGTGGGTTCTCTCTGGTGCTCCAACTTCCTCCCAAAGTCATGCATGTCAGGTTAAGCAGTGAGTCTAAAACTCTGCCACAGTTGCCAACGTCTATATTTCTGCGTTAGCCACACTACCCTGTCCAGGATGTACCTCACCTCTTGCCCTTATAAAGCTGGAATAGCCTCAGGCCTCCCACAGTGCTAAATTGGATAAGCAGTTCAGAGAATGGATGAATGAAATTAATGAAAAAAACAAAGTTGTTTATTCTCTTCATCATGTGCACCTTAAGCAGATTGTCACTGCACATAGTCAGGCCCAGTCAAGGTCGAGCTCTGGTGTATCTGATGTGGCAAGTTACATCACAGTCTTCAATTCGACCTTTCAGTGGAGGAATCATCTCATGAACTGTTTCACATTTGCTGAAGCTCATTCAGATGTGATGGTAGAATATATAAGGTACCATACTACACTGTACTTTACTGTAAAATAACTGGGATCTGTTCCATCAATTTCTCATTTTATGTGCAGAGAAAAGCACATGAGATTTAAAGAACCATTTAAAGTGTACGCCATAAACTGAGGGAATTGCGTTATGTTGTTCACCACAGAACAAGATGCAGACCCAGATGCAGGGTGTGCTTGTTTGAATGTCTCATGGATAGGTTTGTTTCAGTCAAGAAGGACAGCAGAAAGAGTGTCAAACAAAACAAATCCAAAACAAACAGGACATGGATTAAGTCAGACATACTGTGGCATGAAAAGGTGGAACTGTGGTGGAGGTTGGAAAGTGGCTTGCAGATGCACAGCAGGTGATGTTATCAATTTTTAGGGAAAAAAATCTGATTTTGATATGCGGGTTGATGTACATTTGTCATCATTTCCATAACTTAGAAGCTGCTCAGTTGGGATGAGATCAGAAGAATGACTTGGCCAATCAAGAATATGGCCTTTATTTGCCTGGAGAAGCTATTGGGTTGTTTTTGCTGTATTCTTTAGGTCATTATCCATTTGCACTGTGAAGCATTGTCTGATCAGTTTTGCAGCATTTGTTTTAATCTGAGCAGAGAGAATAGCCCTGTACACTTCAAAATCTATCCTGCTACTTCTATCAGCAGTCGCATCATCAATAAAAAACACTAGTAGCTTGGTTGCCCAAAGAGGAATACATGACTTAATGCCATAACGTTACCTCCAACATGGTTTATACATGCTGTGGCATACTTTAATAATGAACTGCTTCCCTCCTTCTCTATACTTTTGTCGTTGTTTTTCTTAACAATGGAAATAATTCTATGGTTATCCACTTCATTTATCGTCTGTGGTGTTTCAGGCTTTCCTTTTTTTTAAAGAATGCGCCGGGGTAATTATACAGATCTTTTATCTTCTTAATTTGTCATAGAAAGGAACAGGCCTAACCTGGTTATAAAAGAGCTGCTTGTCAATCAATTGTTGAATTAATTTTGAGCCTTTGAAAATGTTGAGACTGTATATTGAAATGGCTGTAATTCTTCAGCAGTTAATGCAAAGCTTTTGTTGAAACCCTTGAATTAAAGCTGAAAGTCTGCGCTTCAATCAAATCTTTATTGTTGGATTTAAAATCCACTGCAGTGGCATAGAGAGAAAGACCGTTCTGCTCTTTTCCATATTGTAGGTGATGTCTTAGTAATGATAACCAATACAGCTGATTAGTATGAGTTTAACACACACTTAAATTTTCTAGAAGTGTCCCAAGCGTACCTCAGATCTTGGGATGTGAACGCCTGTGCACGTATATGTTCGCTCTGTACTGTACATGCAGCCCACCAAGTCGTGACAGTGAGCTGCAGCTACTGTTCATCCCTTCCCCCATTCATCAGTAGGAAGGAAACTAGAGCAACATGTGTATGTGTACATTTGGCACCGTGGCTGCCTTGCATCTGTGTGTGTTAGCGAGGGAGCAAGTGGTCTCGCTCATATTATATTAAACAGGATTTTCCCGAGCAGAGTGCTCCTGCCACTGAGCTTCCGAAGTCTTCCTCAGGATTCCCGCCTCAGCACAAACTCTGCGGCCAAGCCCAGGGCCGACTGTTTGTTCTGGAGCGTCATTGTTCCGGAGCAGCAGAAGCCATGAGTCAGCATCGCCTTCACATCGCCCACCTGCCACGCACCGTTCAATTATTAAATGTCTGGGTGCTTTTATGTCACCCAGCTTTCCCTGATGGTATTTATAGAAGCAAAAAAAATAAAATAAAAAATAAAAAATCAGTCCCATTCACACATTAATGCCTAAGGAAAACCCTCTTTCTCCCAGCAGTCAAACTTGTTTTGTTGTCTAAGTATTGTAGCAGCAAAGCTATGCTCACAACTGCTCCCTACACTCCACCTGCTCCAGTTGCAATCTTTGATGCCTAAGCAAGCTAACGCTACAGGAAAAAAGAGCTGACCATATAGCTGAGCTAGCCTGGATAAAGACAGATACATTTAACCAAACCAGGTAAAAAGAAATATTTTTTTGAGTTGAGATCTCTGACAAAGATCTCTTTAGGATCCTTATGATGTCATAAATTCTTGGTTTTCTCAGTCTTTAATTGCCCCCATAGATAATCAGCACTGTTGGTATCAGGTGACTGTGGAGGGCAGTTCATCGCACCTCTTCTTTCTTCTTCTTGGTCTTCTGCTGCTGTATGAGTCCTTGTGGTGCTGCTTCTCCTTTGTACAGGTGGAGTTGGTTTGGTCCAGAATGGACGCTTTCACCAAATGATGTCTCCATTTTCCTCTCAATATCATACTGCTTAGTGGAATTTGAGGCACAGCTAATGGACGAACAACAGCTACAAGTTGATTATTTCAAAAATTCCTCTGATGTGAGTCAATCAATTCCACCTGAGTCTCATGTGAACGCTGCTCCACTGGAAAGAGCTACAACACAAAGAAATCTGATGTGCTGCTCACTGCTACAAATAAAAGCAAAAGTAAAACGTAGGTTCAAGTTTAGCATACCAACCAGGTTTTCTACACTTAACTTCACAATATTTTTTTTGTCTTTTAATTACTTGATTACCCAAATTGTAACATAATTTGTTAAGCTTACATGTTCATACACTTTTAAATCAGTCAGTCAGATGATTTTGAAATGCAGCAGTACAAAAAATATACAAACACAAATACTTTATTAGCCAACTGCCTTTGTTACAGCAGCAGAGTTGAAGTATGGATGGAGCTAGCCTCGTCAGATTTCATGCCTTCACTTGATTTATGCGCTGTAATCTAACTGAAACCCACGTTTATGGTAACTGCGCTGAAATCCAACCTCAAATGAAATTACTCTTCCCGTAATTGAAACTATGTAGTCACACCTGGGTTCAGCTGTCTGAGATCGCAACAAGAAAAACATTGTTCTCTGTTCTATGACTTTCATTTGTGCTTTTAAAGGCCCGTTGGCTGCTCGTTCCCTGGGTGCAGACCCGGGACACGCCGACGGTAAACCGAGCCGTAATCACGTCCCGTCACAATGTCTGGCCAAACCTATGACCCGTTAGAGAGGAATCCCTGTGTCACAGTAAAGTGATTAGGGGGTTACACCAGCTCTGTGAGTGCATGTGTCATATGATATTATGTTATTCTGTCTCATACCAAACATTTCTTTGCCTGATCTCACTGTCAATTTATAGCTCAGAGTTCTTTAAGTGAGCAAGGCCTTTGAAATCTTTTCATTCATTTCAGATTTAATTATACAGCAACCAGTTCACAACACGAGTCATCTTAGGTCACAACACATTTTAAGGTCAAAACCTTAGAAAAAAGAGAAAACCCCCTTTGAGCAATGAACAGTGGAGATTAGGGGATTTTTACTCAGCATATTTGTGCTCTTCTACACTATATCTTCCATCCACAGCATTTCATAACATTTTTTTCTTTTTCTTTTGACCTCTTGGCATAGACTACTAGCAATATTTACTGAAAAAACTAAAAATAGCTCTACTTGGACAAAAGCTCCTGTTAACTGGATTTGTTTATGATCAGTCTGGACTTCATTCCGGGTCATTTCAAATGTCCAGGTGTGTGCCTCATGGCCCTGCCATCTGTTTTCAGCTGTGTTCACGGAAGAAGAAACTGTGCTTATTCTAATCTCTAGACAAACACACACGCACACTGTGGCGCAGGTAAACACAGTGATGTGTCAGTGTAGAAGTGTGTAACTGAGTCTTTGTCAGTGTCTGGGACTATATTTATGTCTGTAAAAATATATAATTAGAGTTTGCATGTTTTGTGTGGACCTAAGAGTCAGACCTCAGCACGACTGGTGATTTTAAAGTTTCTAATTATGGTTTCAATTCAGTGATTACTCACCAACATACTGTAAATACCCTGTTTTATTCAAGTTTTTTTTCTATTGCATGTCACTCTTGTCTCTTGCCTCTGTCTCTCTCTGTCAAACCTACTTGCAGCAGGGTGTGGGTATGAACATTTTTGGACTTGGACTAAGCAGCTACATTTTCCGCCTTTTTTCCCCCCTGAAAGTACATTTTTGACCAGTGATACAAAAACTGCAGCATCTCTTTACATTCCAGCACCTTGCCGTAATTGCAGTAGCTCGTCATTATTCCATCTTAAACACTCAAAGAAGAATAGAAAGGGCCGTTTCAGTTTCAAGTGCTACTCAAAGTCATACTTTGCTTCACAATGGACAATGGGGGCTGTGGACAATTTGGTTTCACCGCAGTTATTTTGGGTTTCGCGATAAAAAAAAAAAAAAATCCATAGAGACAATCTATGTAGCATCTCTAAGAATTTCAACACTTTACAATTTGTCTTTGAATCTAATGTTCGATCAGAGTGTTGTGAACGTTTTGAAGGTAGGTACGTGGGCTTGTGTCACACATAAGCTTTGACTCACCCCCCCCTCCGCGCGCTCTGCAAAGGAAGGCCAACTTGAAAGTGCTTTAAACTTGTATTTTTTGGAATGCTCATCAGCGCCTGACTCCTTTGGTTGGTAAAAGCAGTAAAATGCTATACAAGACTATAAGACTATTTATTTATTTATGACCTCTAAACGTACTCAATATGGTTTTTGCAAATTTTATAAATTAGGAGTAAATTAGATGACAAGAAGCAAACTCGCCAAGGCAGCTCACTCTCCAGTATTTACCTTTAAAGGAATATTGCATTTTGTATAAATTCATTTGGGTTTTTAAATTCAAGACGTTTGTAGTGCAGTAAAAGTGAGATAAGGGATTACAGGTATTGATTTGTAAATGATCTGACATGAATAACTTGATCTTATTATAAACATATAACACACTTTGGGGTAAAAGTGTAAAAGTGAGGTCAGAGGTTAAATGTGACATGATATTTGGATGCAAACTATAATGCGATATTTAGAATCTGTATATATGATTTTCTATATGCCAATATGTTTTCAATACAAACAATGGCAGTAAGAAACTGTTTTAAATTGTGTCATTATCATTTTGACTTTCAGAGCAATCTGTTGACCTTGAAGGAGAGGCCAGAGATCAAATGTGACATGATATTTTAACTCTTTATATGGTACTTTATACATGTTGACAGTACATACTGAACTTGTAAGATTCATAGTTTCTAAGTTACAAAGCTTTTTGTCAGTTTTTGACCCCCAAAAAATCATGGAGCTGATTTTAAAGATCTTGGTGTTACATTGAGCAGCGTCCCAGTTATACAGTCAGCTCCAGCCTTCACTTTGTCGTACCTAATTTTAAAAGACAGATGGTGATGGGCAAAATGCTCAAGATGAGTTTTCAGAATATTAGTTGACAAACCAGTGGAGACATCTATATCCATTTTGTTTTACCTATGGCATCACCGTTGTCTCTTACAAGGGAACATGGAAATCTTGAATCCATATTAGGCTTTTTAATGTAATCACATTTTTTCCCCTTTTACACTTAAGAAATCATGTTAGCTTCCAGGCTCATTGATATTTCCCCTCACTTTGCCACTGGTTTATTCTACTGCAAGTTTCAGTTAAAGTCTTTAAAAAACAAACCAATATGAATGGCTTCCATTTGAGTGTTTATGCACAATCGCTTTAGTCCTGTTAGTGCTTTTGATTCTGCCCTTCATCACAAAGGCTGTTTGCTCATGCAGGACTTCCTTTAAAACAGAATCCTTTATAGCAGAGTCGAGTTTAAATCTAGGCTGAGCCTAAAGAAGTAAAAGAATTTGAAGCCAGACAGTGAAGTAATGCTTCAAAATATCAGGAGCTCCAATGGGTAAATCAAAGTGTGATAATCCAGTTCTGACCAACGCAAAGGAACTATCTTCAGCTGCTCCCTTATTTCCCGAGGGGTTACCACTGCGGATGGATCCACATATTTGATTTGGCACAAATTTTACGCTGGCTGCCCTTCCTGATGCAACCCTCCTGTTTATCCGGCACTAGGATTACACCAGCTTGCGACCCCTGAGGCTGGGTTCATGTCTCCTCCTGGTCTAGAACCAGGAATCTTTCATGTGTAAGGCAAATGTGGTAATCATTACACAACAGAGCATACACACAGTATATATTTTTTAAAAATGCACAAAACAGCTTCTTTACAATATAAACACACTGTTTACAGCCAGATTTCCTTCTTAACAAAGCTGAGTTTTTAATAGTGAACAGATATTTGGGTGGAGGACCAATTTAATAAATCCACTTCATAAGCCTCTCAGCTCAAAAGCATGCTGTATTGTAACGCTTTGAGGCCTGCATTTTTGGTACTTTGCCTCATCGTGACCTTTTCCGGCACCATCAGTGTTGAACTGCAGCACCTGCTGTTGGTCGCGAAGGGTTAAAGTAGATAAAGCAGCTTGCACAATGATTAGTTTTGGAGAAAATCCTCAAATGGGGCCGAGATAATCTCTTTTTTAATATAATGGCACGTTCGCAGCCACATTTATATACAGCACAATAATATCACACGAGTGAAAGGGCTCATATACATGCACATGTTCACACACGGACGCCCACATCTTAGCCCACCTACACTGTGACCTTATATTTGCTTAATGAGGAGCTTAGTGAGGTGTGTGTGTGTGTGTGTGCGGTCATTGTGTATGTGTGTTTGTGTTAGATACACCCCAGTGAGTACAGCATGAGTGCATAACTCAGTAGTGCATAATTGTGTACTGTACTGTAGTCCAGTCAAAAGGTACAGAAAAAAACCCTGCTACATTTATCACAAATAACATTTGCAAACAATTCTATTTTTAAAAAAATCAGTTAATCTAGTTGCATTTTCACCATTTTAGCTTGACAGTGTCTTATGTGACAGATTAAATATCTTAGGAACTCAGTAGTTTACTTTCTTGCCTTGAAAGTTGCTGGCGTCTCCTTTAAATGAGGGCTCTGATGTGATCCATACCTTTTTTAAAAGTTTTGTAACGAAGCCACGAATCTCTCTGTCTATTTGGAAACTTTACACAATAAATTCATACCGATAGACGCGGTAATGAAGGTGTTCTCTGGTCACATATGCAATTTTCAATGCCTGAAACGCCCCTGTTGTTGTTAGTGTAGCTCGTAGCAATCCCATGAGGCCTTGTTTGGTTGGAACTTGGCCATCAGTGGCTGAGTTACAAACCTGCCAAGTAATTAAAAGGGCTAACTGGACATCTGAGTTGCAACTCATTGCACGGAATAACAGCAGATTGACCTCATTCTCTATAGAGCTGCACTTTCAGGGTAGGGACAGAATAATGAATAAATCAGCATAGATGCAATGAATAATATGTAGATTCTCCTTTACAGATGTCTATAATATTAAATACATTAAATACGCATTTCACTGATAGCATTAGGATTAGTATTATCATTCAAGTTTTAATGGTTTGATCACAAACTCTACTGGGAAAGATAATGCATTGAAACATATCTGTGGCAGTACTCGAATGAACATGGCAACGACTGCTTAAGTGAGTGTGTAAAGTAGTTCAAATGAAACCCATATCATCACTATGAGTTAATAACGATCAAAAACGAGTGAACCGCTGACAAGAACTGGTGGCAACACATAAATATAAACATCCATCTCGTTTTGTATGTGAAAAACAAAAATCTTTTCCATGTGGTGATCACAAAACAATCATAAAAAACCATAAAAGTTCAAGCAGGGAAAAATAATACATTATTAAAATAGGGTAGCCATTATTTTATATTTAAATCCTAACTGTATCGCATTGTGTTATCATTCTATTAAAGGCTTATGTTTGATTGCTTTTTTGCATCAGTGTGTGCATGCTTTGTTCAGATGACAATGAGTGACGCTCGGGTCTGTTGGACATTTGCCGTCGGGCTGCAGAATTACTTGCAGAAAGCCGACTTCAGCTGTGTCTGCTTGAGAACTTGATCAATAAGACACAAAGCAGTCTAGCTGCTAGCTGGCAACATGGTGGGCTGGTGGAGTGAATACATGTGAGTAGTGATGACTCTACCTCTCAGACTGTGTTTGGTGCATTACTGTTGTGTGTGTGTGTCCCTGCGTGCTGCCGTGTGTGTGTGTGTTTGCTGCAGTGCCCCTGCTGAAGGGCGAACAGTAAGGCCCTGGTCAGCATGATGTAGGCCTCCTGGGACGTCCTGGGGTTTTTGGATCAATACCTTTCCTCCTGCATCTCCCTGCATCACTGTTCTCATCCCTCCTCACCCCGTGGCTTGACTTTGGGCTATTTGTGGTATCTCTATGGATTAACAAGACCCTAACAATCAATGGGCCAAACTTACTATCACTGTACTCCCCCTCCACTTCTTACTTTGTATCTCTGCTTGTGTCAGCTCCTTTTCTCTGGAAAACTTTTAGTCCTTATATTTTTCCCTTGTTGTCCTGAAATGTTCAGAGCCAAGAGAAGTGTAATCTCAGGACACTGTCACATTCACGCTGCCCCACAAATAGAAGCAAAAATGAGAGGAAAGTCTTTTTCCAATGCAGATGCAAGGTGATGCAGACTATATTTGTATGAGGATCGTCACATTGTCCTTCCCCTGTTGAAGTGGCAGATTTAAGCACATTGTTTGTTTAGGTTTTTTTTTGTTTTTTCACCCTTCTGTGGCTCACTATGACAGCAGAGAACATACTAGAGGAAAACTTTGTCACCCACAGCAATTTGGTGTCAGAAATAACAATTCTAATAGGACTATCCAGACCACATCTTAAAACACGTGCTGGTATAATTGTGCTGTTTTTGCGACTTTATATGTCAAAGTCGCACCCAGATCAGCCTTTTCAAATACTATTAAACCTGCTTTTATATATGTTGATTTTTAAATGGTTTTCCTTTCAACCAGGGATTAATCCAATCCAGACTTTTGTTATAAAATGCCCAGAGAAAAAAATATATTTAAAGGGATAGCAAAGTCTGTTTTGCATTCACTCTTGCATAAATAACCGAGCTGCAAATACTCAAAAAATGACAGCTAGAAGTTTGATTAGTACCATTCATGACAAATGAAGAATGGATTTTCCTAAACAAATCTCTTTCCAAGCTGAACTGTGCACAAGCTGTGTGACGTACTACCCTCATTAAAATACCAAAAACTGGTTGGTCATCTCTGTGAAGTTCAGCAGCATGAACCCAGTTATGTAGCCACCACCACCTGCAGCTCAAAGTTAGAGTCAGATTTAGCAACCAAGACACTGAATCATGAAAGATTAATTTAAAAAAAGACTGAACACAATTAATTTTTCAGACTTTCAGAAGTTAAATTCTGATGCTTTTTGTTGCTGTAGACTACTTTGGACTATTGTGCGAAGAAAGCCAGCGGTGATCGTTGCTCCCTCTCGATTGTACAATGTGCATTCAGTTAGTTATGTAATAAAAGCAGGGATTAACTTGATGGTTAATAAATGCATATTTTCGCACATCCATTTCTTTTACTGTTTCAAGCTACCTCCAGTGTTTATGCTAAGGCAGCCTGATCAGATGCTGGCTCTTTTTGGTTTTAAAGGTGACTTTTTGCATAATATATAAAAATAAACACATCCATTCACATCCAGCTCTAATTTTGATTGTTATCCTTCCAATCTAAGCAAAATATAAAACACCACTGAGCCGCACACACTCCCAGACTGCATCTGATGTTGTTATTCATAAATCTGTGGACGCCGTGGTTTGCTCCTCTCTGCAACAATAGTGCCGAGTTGAGCACAATGGCACCCTGACCCCCTTTCCTTTAGCGGCAATCCCGATTAGCTCAGTGACAATCTTCTCCCGTGCCATTGTTAGTGTATTAGTGTCTTGAATCCCTGTGGAGGCCAATAACTGAGCTCAGCTAATCACTCAGAGATGACTATCGTTCAGTTGTCCATGCAAGCTAGCGGGGTAATTGTGTTTATGTGTATGTCTATGTGTATGTGTGTGCGTTGGATTGAGGTGATGAAGAGACTGAAGAGGGAAGGTCTATTACAGTACGTACACTGCAGCTGTTTTTGCCACCGTGTAGCCTCTGAAAGGTATCAAGGTATCCTTGCAGCTCACCTGTAGACCTGACATTTGAAAAATTGAAGCAGTGCGCTCCCTGACGGTGATGTTGGACCAAAAGCCCTAATTAAGTCTTCGATTTGTCCTTTTCATGTACAAACATAGATACATAATGATTTTTTAAAAGCATGCACATTTTTATCTGTTTTCAGGGTCACCCTGAAATGATTACACTTCATGTTTTCTCATTAATCTCATTAATATACCAAAAAATGAAGCAAAAACAGGTTTTTGGACTGCTTTTTAATTTTACTCTTGAGTAAAGTTTCAGACTCTTTACGCTCAAAGCATCATTGTCAGTAATTTCTCAGGTTGTCCTAGGAATGTCAGCATCATCAAAATCATCTGTTCTTCTCAGCAGGATGGTTCAAAGGAGAATGAATGGGGAGTGCTGGTGCACAGCCATTCTCAGGTCTTTTTTTTTTCTTCAG
>VUQG01004918.1:0-10088 GCA_015106755.1 Etia nguti | reverse complement strand
CACTGTCCGTGCAGATGCGCTCACACCTGCCTGCTGCCATTCCTGAGCAAGCTCTGCACTGGTGGCACTCCGATTCCGCAGCTGAATCCTCTTTAGGAGACGATCCTGGCGCTTGCTGGACGCCCTGAAGCCTTAACAGAAATTGAACCCTTTTTCCTTGAAGTTCTTGATGATCCTATAAATTGTTGATTTAGGTGCAATGTTAGTAGCCACAATACCCTTGCCTGTGAAGCCATTTTTATGCAACGCAATGATGGCTGCACGCATTTCTTTGCAGGTCACCATGGTTAACAATGGAGGAACAATGATTTCAAGCATCACCCTCCTTTTAACATGTCAGGTCTGCCATTCTAACCCAATCAGCCTGACATAATGATCTCCAGCCTTGTGCTCGTCAACATTCTCACCTGAGTTGACAAGACGATTACTGACATGATCTCAGCAGGTCCTTTGATGACAGCAGTGAAATGCAGTGGAAAGGTTTTTTTGGGATTAAGTTAATTTTCATGGCAAAGAAGGACTATGCAATTCATCTGATCACTCTTCATAACATTCTGGAGTATATGCAAATTGCTATTGTACAAACTTAAGCAGCAACTTTTCCAATTTCCAATATTTGTGTAATTCTCAAAACTTTTGGCCACGACTGTACATGTACAATGAAAAAGAGCTATTCTATTCTATTAGTAGGAAATGTTTTAAAACATATGAAAAAACAGTTGATACATATGAAAAGCCCACAATTTAAGTCCTCCCTCACATTTTCCAAAGGCACCCAATGGGTTGGATTGGAATCCTTGCCATTGTCATTACACAGAGTCTATCAGCAAGAATACAGACTGTTAGAAGGCTGTGCAAATC
The DNA here is from genome assembly GCA_015106755.1 of Etia nguti. NCBI lineage: Eukaryota > Metazoa > Chordata > Actinopteri > Cichliformes > Cichlidae > Etia > Etia nguti. The sequence goes on along the minus strand of VUQG01004918.1, from coordinate 9,227 downwards.
TGGATAACAGGGGTCTTGTATCTTTCCCAGGAAGTGGAAACACTGCTGGTATTTCCAGCAAAAACACGGATTCCACAACTGACACAAGCTCAGACAAAGGTACAGTCAATGAGATGTCCATATATCTATTTTAGCATTTATATACATCGAAGATCTGCAGTACTTAAATAAGTGTATTTTTATTTGTACCTTGCTTTTAGATTTCCAAACAGTGACATTTCACCAAAAAAGCTTCACTTTCATCCTCTAATCGGGATAGCAAAGATGTGATCTTAGAGGCTTTATCCAGTGTAAGGAAAAGCAATTTCTGAATACAAATCATACAGCATCAGATGCGGCGTGCCTTTATAATCGCTGATCACTCTCCTCTCTCACAGTTCCTGTCCAACGTCCTTCTCCGGTTGAACTGTGAGCGCTGTATCCTCAAGGTCCAACATGTCAAACCCACCTGAGAAATAGCATTTGCAGCAGTCACTGGAGGCAGGATATGGCATCAGCTATACTCTGACAATAAACTGCAAAATTCTCAACAACAAAATCATTTTTTGAAATTACGTAAGATACAAGATATACAGAGGCTTGAAAGTCGATGCTTCAAGTGAAAGTTAATAGCATGGGCTTTTGAGTTTTATAATACTAACAGTCACATTTATCACCAGGTAGTTGAAATGTGTGATATAGTGCGTACCTCACTGCACATGTCATAACTCACAAATACAGTACCATACTAATAAATGTGAATCCTATTAGCTTGTGTGTGTTTGAGATAATAAAAAGAATTAATACTTAATAGGAAAAAAAAGTTTATTTTTCTATAGAGTGATGAGAGCTGTAATAGCTTTCCCTACATGTGTACAGTCTGTAATCAGTCATGTATCTGTGCAGTCGTTTCCAGAATCTCAAGGTAGCTGTACTTTGGCAGCGCGCCAGAGTCTGTGTGTGTTAACCAGACTTACCAGTCAGGCATTGGTTTGCATCTGATCGTGATCTTTTGCAGACTATCTTGGCAATTAAAATATGATTGAATTTAATATTTAAAAGCAGCATGACTCAGTACTGGTACTGCCAAGTTTTGGTATTTGTAATAAATCCAAATGGCAAAAGAGCACCATTAACCTGAACACGTGGACAATGTGTATAGACTACATGAAGTCAAATTAATAAATTATTTACTCACAGATGCCAACAGACTCAATAAACTGATTCCTTCATCTAAAGCATAAGTACACAGTGCTCACCCTGACTGTCTGCACACCCTCTACAGAGAAAATAACAAAGTCAGTATGATGAGAGGGGTGCCTTGTGTGGAAAACTGATTTTTTGAGGTTTAGAGATAGAAAGTTAACACCTATGCAAAGTGGTCAATACAGCACGGACGTGGTTATTAGCATCGGGCAAAAATAATAACAGCTCCTTTAAAGCCATCCTGTGGATACAATCTTTATCTGTTCAGTGGTAGAGAGCTAAGTTCCCACAGTCATGTAGGCACTTCCCTGATAATGAAGACACATAGAGTGCGTAATGACCTTGAACAGTTTTCAACTAGTTTGTTTTTAAATCTTCACACTCTTTCTTTGTTCAGGAAAGTTACAACTACATACCAATAGTACACCGAGGTTAAATAAGGTGAAACACAAATATTCATTCACACACCTCAATGTCAACCATATTTAATTTTTGTAAAATTCTGGGATATTTATAATTAGAGCTATTTTGGGGATTAATGAAGTGTTCTGATTCTGATAGGTTATCCTAGCATTACTTCACTTCATGTTTTGCTTTAACTTGATTCGTTATGTATTCCATTTGCTGTGCGTTATTATCAAGCTTCTGTTTGCCTAATAGACTTGATTTTTTTATGCTTGTTAAGTTTTCAGTTATGAGTTCAGTCTAAATATGCAGAGGTACAAAACTGTTGATATGAAAGTTGATATAACAGGAAACTGAGCTGTCAGGCTTGAATTTGCACTGCACATAGTTGCACACAGTCACTGGGACGAAAACATATTTACCATTTCTAAATGCAAGTGATGAGAAGTTTAGAAGCCAATTCTGTATTGATATCCAAGTTGCAGAAACAATTTAAATGAAACAATTTAAATGTAATAATATAATACAGTATAACCTGATGTTAATCTGGTAATCTGGCTTCACAAGGGCCCTCAGGCTTGACATTCCAGGAACCAGGAGAGTGGGTAACTGTGAGATTAAAGTCACCAAAATTTAACTGCCACCTGCCTTGTGTAGAGTTGAGACATTAAGAATTCAGCAGAAAGGATTTAGATTGCAAGTCAGAGCATTAAATTTGGAGCTGATGAGTAGAGTGTCAGGATATCATGTATATAAATCAAAGAAACCAACAAGGAAATCTCTAAAAAACTGTAATATCACAAAACTACAAAATTTCACAACTAAGAGTCAAACATCAAATAACAAAAATTAAAGTTCAAAACACTGGTAAAAGTGTACAAAATGTATCATTTAGGGAACTTTCTTTCTTAAGAAATTCAAATATTACCTGTGACAACGAAACTATTTTTGAACCTGTCCTGTCTGGCAACTTTTGCAATCAGAATTCTGACCTGAATGCGATGTTGTGCCAAACACATTTTGCCTTTTCTAAGATCAACTCTCTAAATTCTCTATAAGCTCCTTTTGTTCGTGTGTTTGGTTTTTTGTTTATTTATTCATTTCTATTAGTATTATTTCAGTTATTACAGTATATGTGTACTATGACAATGTATAAGCTGACAGACAGGAAAAAATGTATAGGATGATTATGACTGTGTGAAAACTAGAGCGCTATTTAAATCGGGGTGGACAGATGTGACACAAGTACCTAAAAGCTGGACAGCTGTACTGATTTTGTTTCTGAGGAAATTCATGAAGTCATTACTGGTTAAGGTTAAAGGAATGCTTGGCAAACAGAGCTCTGGCTGTTCGTCAGCCTGGCTGCAGTGCTGAAGAGAAACCTAGGGTTGTTCTTATTCTCTCCAATCAGTGATGAATAGTTAGATGTGCTAGGAGAGATTTTTTATAGAGCAACAAACTCTTTTATTCTTTTTTCCAGGCTAAAGAAAGATCTTCTAAATTAGTGAGGCCCCATTTCCTCTCCAGGTTATGGGTTACCTGTTTTAAGGTGTGCTTTTGAGAGTTATACCAGGGATTCAAGTACTTTTGATTTAAGGCTCTTTTTGTCAGAGGATCCACAGTATCCAGAGCCTTACCCAGTAAGGATATACACTTAACAAGATAATCATCCTCTGTGGGTGTAGCCAGAAAAATGTACTGTACGTACATACCCCCCGGAGTGTGGGAAAGTGTTGGAGGGCTGGCGACACCGAACAGCTGTACCACCTCAATCACTCCCTGAACCAGCTGCAGTGATCTTTGGGGCTGAGGGCCACCACCTGGGCCTCACCTTCAAGCAGAGGCAGTAGCCGTAGTGCCCATTCCCCTCTAGGCCAGCAGCATGCTTCTGCCGTGGCTCAGAAGACATCCGGGACCACCTGGGGGCTGTCCCCTTCCTCCATCCGATGGAACGTCACCGCTGGGGACGGGGGGAGTGGTGGTGGTTCCAGCGAGGAGCCATACCAAGCAACCAGGGTCTTCAACACTTTCGTCTGGCACTTGTCCTGTTCCTGTGGTCAGTCGAGCTTATGGAGTGCCGCCTGCTCCCAGTGCATGGCTCAGCCAGCATCGTTGCTAGCACCTCTACTGGCTGGACTGATCGCAGATCTATCATCCTGCAAACTGGGTTTCAGCACCACTGTGACCCAAGGATCCAACACGTACACACTGTTGCAGTGTTGGTGATGATTTTATGTTTTCTGGTTCAGCCTACTGCAGCAGGTTTCTTTTTCTGTTTAGCTCTCTGCACTCTGTTTGTTTCCATGATGGTCACAGTAGGGGCTGTCTGTAATGCTGCATTCACATCTTCTGATAGACCTTCAAAGGGTACTTCACATGTCTTCAAGTTATTGCAACTAACTGTTATACAAACTACTGAATCGTGGGTTGTAAACCTTAAACCTGTTCCCTGAGTAGCGAAAAGCATGTTAATATACAAATATTAACATGTCAAATTAAGAACACCAGAGAGCAGATGGTTGATCCTTTTGTAAAATCATGCATGAAATACATGAAAGGAAAGACTGAGTTTCAGTGAACTATAAAGGAATTGTTTTTGCAGTTTTTGTTTGCATTATACGGGAAAAGATGATGAACCACAGTCTACAAGCTACAAGACTATCTCACATTACTGAAAATCCCTCCGGGTAACAGTGCACACACAAAGTAAAGTATGGATTGGTTTACAGTAAAACTGAGATCCCATTAGCTTTAGCTTCATATTATATTCTTGAAGTCCAGCCAAGAAATACATCTAAGTCAGTTATTTTTTGGACTAGACTTTTTTTGGGAGGGGGGGGTAAATTATTGGTGAATAGTCCACACTTTCCATCCATGTCTGTCGACTCCTGAATCAACAAGGAAGTAAAAATGCCTCCTCTCTTGCGTAACACAATGTGCTCTAATTTGACACTGTGCCACACTTGTCTCCAGTAAACTCAACAGTCAGAGTCATGGACTGGTTTGCAATGTATTTCTCACTTCTGACAGCTTTGCTGCCTCTCTACAGCGGTGAGTAGCATATTTAGTTTTTCATTTTAAATGCGCCATCTTTCATGTTTGAATATCAAAAAACTCATACACATGGTGAATACAGGGAAAATCCACTGATTAATAAGTAACTGAGGCAGAATACTGCATCACTTATTTGCCTTTTTATTTACAGAAAAACAGAAATCAGTAAAATTATGTTTAAAAAAGGTATATAAATGTACGTCTTGTATAATTTTATTATTGTATTTGTTATGCATTCAGTTGAATGTGTGTGCCTGAATCTCTGTCTTAATTTAATCCAGACAAAGGAGACGATGCCATCTGTTGAACGAACACTTGGTGTTCATGCTTTATGTTGTGAAGCTTCTCTCAATCTGATAACTATCACAGCACTTCACAGCAATGAAATATTTCTGCCTGTGTCTGTACAGGTTTTATTTACCAGTAAAATAAATCTGTTTCTCTGGTAATTATGTAAAGATACAAAACTCTGAATTATTAAACACCATGTATAAATATTTAAATATGATTCATTTATTTATTAAGTCATTATGCTGAAACTTCACCCGTCAGTCAATTCCTAGCTGAAAGTCTTAAAATAATTTGTTATTTATATTACTGAAATATTTATTCCATTAAATCAAAATATAACAATAAATATCGGGTTGTGACTGCTAATGATTAGCATACACAACAAATTAACCACAGAAGCCTGCTGACTATGGTAACGTAAGCTTGAAATATGTCAAGAAAGCTTTTTAAGACTTGCTGGTAATACTAATTCTGAAATCTTGGTATTATGTTTCGCTGTGTTAGGAAAACTATTGTCGATCAGTACATTTACTGACTACTAATTATTGAAAAAATAGTTCTGCACATTAAAAATACACTCAAAGCACTTCTGAAAACTATCCAAAGTTTACATGAACTACGTGAACCATACGCATTATAAACCCCAACTTAACGTTTCTGGTTATGACACATTCCTCAGATAACAGATCAGAATGGAATGTGTGGAAATCTGAATGCTTCTTAATCGTGGTCCTCCAGGCACACCCAGAGTCTTCAAATACTAAGAGTTGCATCAGTATATGACAAAACATATATACATGTTTATAGGTGAAAAAAATGAATGTTTTTAAAAAATAATAATAATAAATAGGCATTAAAGGCACTGAATTATTTTGTATGAAATGTCTTAAAATGGCTGTTGAAAACACGCCTTCTAACCAGTGTTGGTCAAGTTATTTGAAAAAAGTAATTAGTAACCAATTACTGATTACTTCTCCGAAAAAGTAATCCTGTTACTTTACTAATTACTTATTTTCAAAGGTAATTAGTTACTTAGTTACTTTTTAAAAACATGATACACAACCTGAATAGGTAATAAAGGAATAGATTCTATTTTTTCTGCATAACCCATCATATAAAATGTAATCAAATGAAAAAGTCTCTTTTTAAAACTTGTTTTATTAGTTTTAATCTTTTAACTTTATGCACATTGCATCTAGCAAAAAATAAATTATATGCAACAGTCTCTGACTTGAAGAAATTTGTTTAACATTTAAACCTATTTTCTGCATATTCCAGCATATAAAATAAAATAATGTTTTGTGTTTACACTCACTCTTTCAAATAGATGCAAGTAAAACACAGCAGAAAATAAATAAAATCAAAGACTCAGCGGCACTGAGTCATGTCGCTCTTAAATCTATTTTCACCTGTTTAGCAGGAGTGGGGTGGGTGGAGGTTTGCCTGGTGCCACAGCGGTCATGTCAGTGTCCGGGATCCGAGGGTTTCTCTGTGAACATTCCCGTGGCAGCGTGCTAGGTACTTGCTCAGAAGTTTAGGGTGTTTTTTCGCTGTAAAAAGAAGTTTTCTTCCCACACAGAGTGTACGGTAGACGTTAATGTTTTTGTCACTTTTTACGGAATCAAACTCAAAGTAAAGTCAGTACTTCCACGCTTTTAAACTCTCTCCCACACTCTATATATTATTCATTGTTGATCTGCAAACGTCTGTTACCACGGATGTCGCGTGCGCTTCCATCATTGTCATGGGACACTCTCACAAACAAAATCATGGTTTAGTAACGTATTAACGCAGCATGCTTACGGGAAAGTAACAGTAATCTAATTACGTTTTTGCAATTGTAATTCCTTACTTTACTCGTTACTTGAAAAAAGCAATCGGATTACAGTAACGCGTTACTTGTAACGGCTTGTAAAGGCTTAAACTTAATATTTTAAATCTCAGTGATAAATTAACTCCCTACATTTTTAAATAAATCTCGGTACTTTCTACGCCTTACATTTTCAAAACAACCTCTTTACTTTTCGTTTGAGGCATTTGAGGGAGGGTTATTATTTCACATCATTGTGAGCCTACAAACATCAAACTGATATGAGCCTAAAAATTTCTCCCTTTATATAGATTTTAATAATATTTTATAGATTATGGATAAATTATATGGTTTTTCCTCTTTCATCTCTTTGTATGTGATAACTCATGGTGATTGTTACAACAATATGATTACCTTTCATGTGTTACTGTTTAGGGTCAAACTATTTGATGTTTGAAGGAGCACATGATTTGGGGGCACAGACATATTTCTATCAGGATTCAGAACCACTTCAAGTTTTCTCATCTGTGCTTTATTCACATTGGGTATAAACAAGCTGTTACAAAACTGACTTTAACTATGTTATTTTGGCCTTTAATGCCACGAAGGTAAACTTTTTGTTGAAACTACTGACAAAGACATTTGAACCTAGAGCTTTCTTACGTTACTGTAACAGTGCCAACCACCCCACCTTGCTCATTCCAGACTGGCTGAAGTTTGAGATTTTGAAATTGTACGTAAGCCAGTTTAAATTTTCATTCTTGGATAATAATATGTCCCCGATGTTATACACATGTTTAAAACAATCTGGAAAGTCAGTTGTTTTACTTTCAAATACATTTTTGAAGATTATGAATTGTACAACTCCTGAACTTCCAATACTAAGTTCTGCCCAAGTTGCCCAACTAGTCGTGGAAGATGGCTGCCCCTCCCTGACCCTGGTTCTGTCAGAGGTTTCTTTGTATTAAAAAGAAATTTTTCTCTCCTTCCCTTTAAAAGAATAAATAAATACATCAATTGGACCAGAACAACCCAAAGAGTATTGGCACCTTCAATTAATTAGTAATTAAAACTGAGACAGGTTATTGCATATTTGCAGCCTGTCATTTCTTCCAGCGATACTCAGTAGTGACAAAAAAAAAAGACAAACAATGACAAGGATGAAAAAAATCCTTTTATGTAAATAAAGTAGCAGCAGGAGTGATGCCAGCAATTTGGGGCCCCATGAAATAAAATATCACTTTGGGACCCAACACTTTAATATTGCAAACATGCCAGCCCAAAAATTATAACACTGTGCAGCAGTGGATCAATATTTTGCTTAGATAAATAGATTTTTTGATTTTGTCCAAGATTGATGAGATAAATGCAAGCCATTTTTTACATTGTAATATTTTATATTTTTAATATTTAACATTATTAGATTTTTTTTTCATTGATTGGTACAATACACCAAACACAAATACAAATAAAATATACCATTACTGTTAGGGTACCTAGGTCCTCGACCCAGTGTTTTGTGTTTGTGGATTTTTTGAGCCTTGTTTATTATTATTTATTATTATCGTTACATTCTCTGTGTGACTTATGTTTCCTAGTTTAGTTGTCTTGTGCTAGTGGTGTGCTATACTGCAAAATTTGATATCGATCCAATACCAAGTAAATTAAGAGCAGTGTTGCCAATACCAATACTTTTAACCTATGAAGGGAGCTTATGTAGGGGATAGCAGTGTGTCATGATTTATGAGCTGAATCATTGTATATTTTCTGTCAAGTATGTTGTTTCCCCCCCAAAATACTAGACTTTGAGGACAGAAACAAAGTATCAATCCAATTGTATTAGTATCAATCCGATAATTATACCGGTGTTGGTATTGATAGTATTGATATTTGGATCAATATGCCCATCTCTATCTTGCTCTTTTGAGTTTATCTGTATTTCTAGTTTAGGTTTTCTTGGTTGTTGTTTGGTGCTTTTCATGTCTTTGTCTCGTCTCCAGGGCCGTGCAGAGACGTTTAAAGGGGCGGGTGCTCAAAGTTAAAAAGGGAAACATTGAACCAGGCTGAATAACAACAACACACATTCATCAAGAATCTAATATGGGATCGCATCATACTATATCACTGTTGTGAGGTGGCAAAAAGGCAAAGCAAACGTAGCCTATGTTTTACCTGATGGGTACAATGTTGCTGTTGAGGGGTTTCTGCTGCTCCTGCTGCTGATAGTGCTGGAGGGCAGGGCTGTGTTGATCTGAGACTGTAGACTGTAAAAAGTCCATAGGAGAGATGGTAGCTGATTAAACAAGTTTTATGAGATAATAACAAAATTCAAAGATTGGTGACAGTGCTTGGAACCATAAGGCAACAAAAAACTGAGAAATAAACTCGGCTCTGCCTGTGAATCACATTTTGCCTCTCTTCCTCCTTCTATTTCCTCATCTTATCTATCACTCTCCACTTGCTGTCCATCTGAGAACAAGGC
>VUQG01004917.1:0-10659 GCA_015106755.1 Etia nguti | reverse complement strand
AATTTTTTAAGGGATCTTATACCTGTTTTCACTCTTGTATGCTTTTCATACAAGTTTCACACAAGACAGATACAAACTTTATAAGATTTATATATATCTTTTCCATATGGGCAAGGTGCTTCATACTATAAGATAAAGGCCCTACAATATTAGAAGGAAAGCCCCAGAAATTAGACAACCCCCTATGAGCAGGCACTTGGTGACAGTGGGAAGGAAAAACTCCCTTTCAACAGGAAGAAAAAAACATGCTCAGGCTTTGAATGCTCAAAGCAGTAGATACTATGTAAGTACTTGTCCCCAGCACCCTAAGGCTATGGCAGCATAACTAAGGGTTCAGGGTGGCCCCAACTATAAACTTTATCAAACTTATCAAGGCAAGTATTTAATCCTAATCTTAAAAACAGAGAGGGTGTCTGGTTCTGGTTCCACAGAAGAGGTTCCTGAAAGCTTCAGGCTCTCTCACCCATTCTACTTTTTAAAAACTCTACACAGAAACCACAAGTAAGCCAACAGTCTGAGAGCAATGTACTCTGTTAGCACATAAAGATATTATGAGGTCTTTAAGATATGATGTGGTGTGATTTTTTAAGAATGTATATGTAAGGAGGAGGATCTAATAGGGAGTCAATGAAGAGAAGCTAACATGGGAGAAATGTGCTTTCTCTTTCTAGTCCCTGTCAGAACTCTACCTTTATCATATTTAAAGTGCAGCACCTCTCCTCCAGTTATCAGCAGAAAAGGCTACATTTTTGAAAAGACTGGGTCCTAGAGTCCTACAGTCAAAACCAGAAATTTCAACTGTGTATATGGTTGTGTGTATAAAAGAGTAAAATAAAAGAAAGTAACAAAATACAAAATTATTCCTCTTGAAATAAAAATAGCATAAGGAAAAACACATAGTGTCCAAACCACTCATTTTATTTGGTGTACTAATATCCCATTCCTATGATATTTATGGTCAGTGCATATGCATCTGCTCAAGATCACCATCCATTAACCCTGAGTTTCTCAGTGTTCCAGGCCCTTCTGTGTGCTCAAAATGCTAGGAGTTTGCAAATGTTGCGCAGGATTTCATGTTTCTTGATCGGTATGACATGCACATTTCTACTATAGAGAAGTCTTGTTTTTCCATTTTACGGTCATAATCGACATTTGTATGTGTTCAAATATGACTATATTAGAAAAATGTTACGGCACAGAAGGAATCATAGCCAGAGGATGAGCCAAGCATCAAAGTGTATGTAAAAAGCAGACTTTTCATATGGTATAACTAGTTTTGTCAAAGAGAGACATCTTTATATCGGCACAGGGACATTCTTATAAGGGGGGCATGAAGTGGCACCAGACCCCATGAAATATGATTGGACAATCCCTGGTGCCGCCCCACCAAAATCATTGGAGTAGAGTTCCATTCATCATACAGTCCCCAACACCATTGGATGAGAGCATGGATAGGACCAGTAAGAATGTAACTGAGTACATTTACTCAAGTACTTATCCTAGCACAATGCTGCTTTCTGATTTTACTCCACTATATTCTGAATGCAATTATTGCACTTCATACTCCATGATATTTTATTTATTTTGAAGCTTTAGTTACTGATTATTTGGCAAAATAATAGCATTATTATAGCTCAAGCTACTGATGATAGTAAGTAGTTAAAGTAGTTTAAATTAGTAGTTAAAAATTTAAGTAGTTAAAAAAATCTGAATACTTTTTTCCACTTTGCAAAACAATGTTGGTCACAAAGTTATGTTTAAATTCTTATGCAGCTTCACATTTCGTATAATAAATCTGCTCTAGGTGTAGAGCTGTGTATGAGCTTAAAGTTTATGGTTTGCACAGTTTGCATCAGTTTTTAAACTTGTTAAATATTTCTGATTGAAAATTTCCACACTTTTCAGTTTTATGTACTAAAAAAAGTATTTTCAAACTTTCAGATAGAAACTGAGTTTGTTATATGACACAAATAATGCAGTAGCTAGCTCTGATTCTATTACAGAAAAAAAAACTCTACATAAAGTAGTGGTGCTACATGCTAACCAGTCTATAGCTTTGTAGTATAGCAGTAATTGTAGCCTCACACTTGAGGGAAATTCGGCTTATTTTATTCATTTATTCTGGCTTTAAGTCAAGTATTACTTTTTCAGTTTTATGCAAAGTCAGTGATAGTCATCGATAATCATCCTTAAAGCATCAGGGCTAGGTTTTATATCTTACTGTTACAGTTTTCCTAGGAATATTCCTAGGAACCATAAACCCCCTTTGCTCAGCTTCCATTCTAGTGATTGCACTGTGATGCTTCTTTAATGTCTAAAAGTCTGTTTTCTTGTTTCTTATCATTCGTCCTTTGTGTTCATACGACCTCCTCAGATGACCCGTGCATCTACATTTGGCTAGTTGGGCCTCAGCTCGTAAAAACAACTTGGCCTTTTGTGCAGTATCCAGCCTTTATACCTGCAGCATGCTAATTTGTCTCTGGGTAACAAGGCTTTTAGAAAGCACGAAGCAGAGCGCTAGGCAATTTATTAGTCTAATTTAAAATGTCTGTCAGCAAAACGCTATGGGAGGCGGTAACTGGCTCCATGATGACAGCGCTGTGAATGGAGAGTGTCATGTTATAAAGGGGATACATACAGCCACTGTTTATTATGCTAGGTTTTAGAAGCTGACCTGTGGGAGTGTGGGTGTTGATGGGGGTTCATATATACAAATTCATACACATACAAAAACACACAACACCTGAGTGGATTGATCACTTGAGACTCATTTATTATTCAGTGCACACAGAGCTGACCTGAGCTAGAATTGGGCTCACACACATTTTCTCTGTGCTGTGTGTTTGTAACGCTAGCTCAGTGTCTTTCTGCGGTGACTCACTTCTTGGCAGGGATCTGCGCTGTCAGAAGCACCTCCACAACGCTGAGGTATCACATTTCTAACGTTCACCTCTTATTTCTGAACAGCCAGGTACATTATTATTTCTCTCTCTCTTTTGCAACCCTGCCCTTTTCTTGAGGAAAAGGAGATCCTGATGAGATCCTGATCTTATAATTGTAATGCTTAGCTGCAGACTAACAAAGCAGGAACTGAAGTGCTTCAAAATGTAGATTTTTTCAAATATTACAAAGGGGTTTAGTGACACCTGTCAATATATCTAAGAGTATTTTTCAAAATGTAAGCAAATACAGGCTAAAAAATAGGCACTATGTTTCAATCCACTGTGCAATTTGCTCTAACCCTAAAAACATTATGATTGTCTTTTATTTATCAAATGTACGGTATTTGAAAAACATGACATTTACATTGATAGAGTTTATCAAGATTGGCAACACTTGCATAGCAATGAAAAGAACTCAATCTTGTTATATTGAGATTTTTCCCCATAATCATAGTACTATAAAGATTGTACCATATATATATAAATATATGTCTGTATGTACCCTATCTTCTCCATAACCGGTGGAGCAATCTGAATGAAACTTTGCATACATTTCATCACACATTAATTATTACGCACTATTTATTCTAAATTATAGGTCTTTGCATTTTTGATTATGTTCATTCCCCCCCTGCGAATGCAACATTACATTATCTGTTTGATGATTCATGCTCAATGTATGTGAGCATTATACAGTCACCAAAATTTGTAACTGTGGCAGAATTTTATTCAAGTCAACACTTAATACTGAATGAAGACTTAGAAAAAGAGACATAGCCGGATCTACTGGGCACAGCTGGTTGCGAAGACTGGATGAACTGGATGAACTGGTGGGACTGCACCAAGGCCCAGTACAGGATAAATATGGATTACTTTAAACTTCAAAGCTAATATAGCAGATTCCAAGAATAAAAATATGGAGCTTCTTCGTATTTTTTTCCATTTTAATTTTGAAGATGGCTCTAACCACTACAAATTCTGTGTGTCTGAGGCTCTGTTGCTGTGATGTTCCACTTAGAAACATAAATTTCAATGAGACTAAAGAGAGACTTCAGTAATCATCCACATGATAGTCATATGATAGATCGATCGACAAAGCTAAACTGGTAGTAAGTTTACTGCCTGCTGATGCCTACGTGATGTTTGGTTAGTTGGAGTAATTTATGTTTCTTGATGTTGTACTACAATAACATGAGGCTTTGTCCAGTTTTCTCTAAATAATGTTACACAAAAAGTTCTTGCTGAGGCATACACTGAAATAATGAGAGAAAAGCCTATAGTAATCTAACTTAATAAATGAAATGTAAGTCATTTTGAAGGATTCCTTAATTATGGTTTCAAACAACTTCTAACAGTGTTAGTTTGAATGGATTGTGTTCATTAAGTGTCTGGTTTGCAAGAGCTAAAAAAGTATGCATAAACAAAGCCACTTGATTAGCATGCTTCAGCTCGTTTTTCCCCCAGCTGAAGAGAATTAAATCAACTTTCAAGGACAATGGGGTTATTTCACTGGTTATTGTTTAGTTGTACGCATAGAATTTTATACCATTTATACTGAAATTCATTTTTTGTTTACCTGTGCTGACACCTTTATTTTATTATAAGCCAAGTCCTGTATATAGTAGACCCCCACCCTCGTGAAAGCTTCTCAGAGTTTCTTAGGAGTTGTTTCTGAAGCAGTGTCACAGGTATGACACAGGAATAGCATCAAGCTCCATGATTTGATGTTTTTTCACAACCTACTATACCATTATCACTCATACTGCAACCAGGACATTTTGTGTCTGTCGTATCCTTCAGCTGCTCCAATAAACATGAACTCTGCAACCTGCAATTAGGACTACAAAACACTGAACACAGGAATCTTTTCTTATTAAGAAATTAATTCAATTTTTTTTTTTAAATTTTCATTGTGACATGTTTTTAAGAACCCCTTTGTTTGCTAAGTGTGCTACCAGCCTGCTCCTACTACTTCTACTGTTTTGCTTTTCACACTCGCTCAAGGATGCATCAATGCCGAAGTGGTTGTCCTGCACAGACATATAAACTGGTTGGCTTCCCAGGAGTGTGTATATGATGGTGTGTAAGTGTATGTTCACTGTATGCTTGTGTGTGTGTAGCTCTCCATTTCAGCTGGTGGGTGGCAAGCCTGAGCAGGACCAGCTGGCCAGCTGTACAGGGCACCATGGTGCCCTCTGACCCCCAGCCGGTGGGGGATCCGGGCTGATGGCGGCACAGCCATAAATCCATGGACACAGAGCATGTGGAGGCATTCAGGAGGCAGACACATCACCTGCTGCCTGCCGGCACACTGCCTCCCTCACTGCCCTCCTCTACTGCAGCGCCTTTGCTCTCTGTCAAGTGCAAATTGTTCCCATGGAAATAAAGAGAAACTCAGTGCTTTTATTAAACAGAAGACTTTTAAACAATGGAGTTCACATTGCAGGAGTCAGCCAGTGTTTTCAATTGCAATTTTTTTTTCTCACACTTCAAACACACATTTCAGTCTAATGTTCTGACATTCTTTCTGTGAAAAACTGTCATCTTTTCTCCCCCGCAGTGAAGCCCCGATGATAGAGGAACAAATAATGAAAGACTGGCATACAATCCATAGGAAAATACCACAAAAATCAAAGGGAACAAATGAGCAAACACCCCCCATGACTCACACTTCTATTTGTCAAATGTGTCACATACAAATCCAAGACTTTGTTGATTGGATTTTGATGAAACTTTGGATAATGATGCATCTCACCACAGCATTCCTTCACTTTTCAAATGATCGTTATGTCACACACTGACTGGATTTTGATATATCTAGGAGAAGTATGTTTTTAACCATTTCAATCTAAAAACTGTATACATGTTTGTAAAAATACAACTCTAAATACTCAAAAATGCACTGATAAGAAAAACCAAAGAAGCAAAACAACAAGAAAAAAAAATCATTTTCATGGTCAAATGACACTACGAGCAACTTAAGTTGTGTAACCGTCAAGCCAAACCAAACAACCTTTAATACCCAAATGTCAGCTGCCCTTTTCATTACATGACATTTTAGAAAGCACCACTCAAATGACTTGTCTAATTCTGGTATTTGGACAAGTAAACAAACACAAGTCTGTTTAATTATAGACTTAATTAACTCAAGTGCTTAACTGGAAGATTGGGACAGAGTAACCAGAGCCGGAGAGGTCCTCCTCACCAATGATTCCTATTGTGTGTGTGAGAAAGAGACAGAGGGACACACCCTGCTAAGCCTTTCTGAACTTGGTTAAAAGATATTAACCAAGAATAAAATGTATTACTTCCAGCTGTTCCCTTGCTTCCCAAGAGATTATCATAGCTGATTGAGCCACATATTTGATTTGGCATAGATTTTATACCATCCCATTTATCCCAGTACTTGGCATACACTAACTTGTTACTGGGCTTGTTACTCCTGGTCTTGAACCAGGGAGCCAGTGTTAACCAATACGTCACAGAGCTACTCACATTATGAAGGATATTTATTAGAAATTATTTATTTATTCATATTCGATTTATCTTTCTTTCAGTCTGTTGTCAGATTTTTTAATTTTTTTAATAGGACACTGATGAATCGTCTTCTTTTGGCTGCCCTGTCCCTATCATCCTCTTGTGTCACACCAACCCTCCTTCACTACATCCCTGAACCTTGTCTGTGGTCTTCTCCTTTTCCTCCTGCCTCAGTTCCATCTTCAGCATCATTTGTCGAGAGTATCCACTATCTCTCGTCTGCACATGTCCAAACCATCTCAGTCTTGCTTCTCCAGCTTTGTTTCCAAGATGCTCGACCTGAACTGTCCCTCTTATGTATCATTATTTCTAACCCTGTCCGCTCTGGTCACTCCCAATGAAATCTTGACATCTTCAGATCTGCCACCTCTAGCTCAGCCTCATGTCTTTTTGTCAGTGCCACCATCTCCAAACCGGTTGTGAAAGCAGGTTTCACTGGCATCTTGTAAACTTTCCCTTTCACTCTTGCTGCTGTCCTCCTGTCACAAATCATTTCTGACATTCCAAAAACTCCACCCTGCCTACACTCTCTTCTTCACATCTCTAGTGGCACTGTCTGTAATTTTGGAAGGTTAAACCCAGATAAGCTCATCTACACTCACTATCTTTACTCCTTCAGTGATCATTTTCCTCCTGTGTCCCTCTCAATCACATGCATGTATTGTGTCTTGCTTCTACTGACTTTCATTCCTCTTCTCTCCAGTGAACACGTCACCTCTCCAGACTCTCCTCCACCTACTCTCTACCTCACTACATGAGACAGTGTGATCCACAGAGACACCTGTCCATTGTCACTGCAAGAAGGGGGTCAGAACACATCTCTGATGTAATCCCACCCCGCCTGGAACCAAACTTTCACTCCTACTGCACACCTCACCACTGTCCTGCACCACTGTCACATACTTGTCCGCCAGTCCTGACTTCCTCACACAGTACTGCAATTCCTCTTTTGGTACCCTATCATATATTTTCTCTAGATTCACAAAGACACAGTGGAGCTCCTTCTGACCTTTTCTATATTTTTCCATCAACACTCTCAAAGTAAAGATCAAATCTGAAGTGCACTTTCTTTGTATGAAGCTTCTCGCTGATTGTCACCTCTCTTAATCTAGCTTTGCCAACTCTTTCCCACAACTTCATGGTATTGCTCATAAGGTTTATACCTCTGTAGTTACTACAGTCCTGCACATCACCCCTGTTTATATAAAGTCATCTGGACCAACCGCATTGCCAGTCTTCATCATCTTCATATCTGCACCCCTTCCTCTTTACTAATCCTTGGCACTTCCTGATTCACTAACTGTTCTCCATCCATCCTCCTTTCTCTCATTTTCTTTATTCATCAGCTCCTCACAGTACTCCTTTAGTGTTCTCAACACACTCTCTTCACTTGTTAGCACATTTCCATCTTTGTCCTGAATCACTCTAACCTGCTGCACATCCTTTCCTTTCCTTTCCTTTCCTTTTCTTTCCTTTCCTTTCCTTTCCCTTTGCCACCTCTCTGCTGTACACCTAGCTTTCTGTCTACGTTCTCCCAGACTATCCCACATTTTTTTTGCTAACTTTTTCCTTTGAATTCTTTCCAGCACTTTCTCATTCGACCACCAAGTCTCCTTGGCCTGTTTCCCCCCTCCAGAGGATGCACTAGACACCTTCTTGGTTTCCTTCTGCACTTCAGCTGTACTTCCGTGGTCATCAGGTAACACTTCCCTACCACCCACAGTCTGTCTCATCTCCTCTATGAACCCTGCGCAAAAGTCCTTGCATCTGCTTTCACTCGCTTCCTCTTCGTGATGTCCAGAGTCATTCTACAGACTACCATCCATCTGCATAAGATGTAGTCCAGCTGTGTGCACCTTCCTCCACTCTTATAGGTTACCTTATGTTCCTGCCTTTTCTCGAAGTGCGTGTTTGCCACAGCCATTTCCATCCTTTTCACAAAATCCACTTTCATCTGTCTTTCTGCAGTTCTCTCCTTAACAATATGCCTTTGTTTGGCCTAGTTTCAACTAGCACCCTGTTGGCCAAGTTTAAAAATCTCATGTTTTCTGATCCACATGTTTGATTTGGCCAAGATTTTCAACTGGATGCCCTTCTTGATGTAACCCTCCCAATTTTCCAGACTTGGGATCAGTACTAGGAGTACACTGGCTTGTGGCCCGCCATGGCTGGGTTTAATAGGACGCTGAGGAATGTCTTTAACAAATAAAACTGTATAATGTCAACACTGGCAAAATGCCCTTGGCAACATAAGGTGACAGTTTTTTATTAATCATTATTGGTACTTTGTTTAATGATGAAGGCCATAAGGGCTGAAATTCATGAATATTTTAATAATCAATGAATGCTTGGTGAATTTCCTCATGAATCGATTAATTGTTTTGTCAGGAAAAGGTAAGAGACCTATCACAGTATCTGAGGGTAAAGGACACTGTAAACGTCCAAAGTATTTTATTTAAATTTTCACTTTAAAACTGAAACGTACAGTGTAAAAAGCATGAAATTTTTGTGCTTGAGGAGAAGGGCCATCTAATCCTTTTTCTTTCAGGATTTTTGAATTAAAAAATTCTTGAAGAAATGAAACACTTTCGATCATGGAATTAATGTAGACCTACTACTTTGATAGTTCTTATATGCTTCATGTTAATGATGTGGAAGGCCCAAGGTCATTCAGAGGAGGTCATAAAGAAGACATGCACTAAACACTTGAATGAAGATCTCTGTTATGGTCAACAACTGATAAATGCTGATATGAGGCAAGGTGCTATAAAGGTCCTACAGAGAAGAATGAATGTGATGAATATCACATCTTTGAATTGTACTTTGAATCTTATTTTGGAGAAGAAAACAAATATGGATCAGTGGTGAGCTATGAATGCGTTGGTGTGAAGGAAGTCAGTAAAACCTCACACTGAGAGTCTAACCCTACTAAAAGCATGGGCATTATTAAAGAGATGCACAACACTGAATATCAAGGAAAAAAAAGTCACTGGCCGTGCTCTGATACACACTCCTGCCACTCCTGTGGCAATGGGACTGAAGCCTGAATTCAGTGACTAAGAGGCATGGCCCAGGACATTTGTCCACATAGTATATGTGATCCAACAGAACCCTTCAATTCTGAGGAAATTAGTTACATGTTAAATTAAATTTCGTAAACTAGTCTACAAAGAACAGAGGATGCTGTCATGTTACTATCTGACTACTAGTCATGACTTTGATACTTTCAAATGACCTAAATAGCCTGCTAGCTTATCAGTCAGATGTTTGTATTATACACCACAGAATGTCCAAGAAGCAGATTAAGTAAAAATTTACAGTTGCAAGTCCGATGCTGCAAGCTTGTTTCTGAAATGCAAATTTGTTCACATACTATAGAAACATCCAGTGTCTGGAGGTTCTGCTAATCCAAATTGAAAAAAATAAATAAAACAAAAATAAAACATTTTTCATTTCAAGGTTTGTTGAAAGGGTTGCTCTACACCTCCAATAATCCATTAGCCATGCTAGTACACAATAATTTCTTTTTGCATTTAGGGTATGGTGTTTTCAGTGCACACCATTTGAAGGGCATATATTTTAAACAGTAATCACAGGAAAAATAAAGGCGTAACAAATGTTGTTATTTGTGGTTCCTTTCCATATAAAGGTTATAAATTACAGCTTTGGTTTTTAGGCCACTTCTCTCAACAAGCTCCAATTTTTGCAGACTTCTTGTACACTTTTTCATTTTCCTTTGACCGTATTTACACCTGCCTTCCAAATTTCTGCACAGCCTCACAACTCCAGGCTTTGGTCCTTATTGTCAGGCAAGCACCTGGAAGATGTGCCATCACTTCACTTCAGTATAACCACTGCTTTCTCAGTCTTACATATACACTGATCTAAAGTCATCACGTTAAAATTAAGTGATTTAAATTATGGGCACTGTGTATATTTGTCCCCAATCAGGTAGGAGTGTGAACAGATTCATGTCCCCACAATCTGAGTAATGCACACATGAACACAACAAAGACACACACATACGGGTAAAGGAATGCACAGCAGCACCTAAGAAAACAGAGTGGGTGACAGGGAGATGGGCTATTGCCCACTAGCACAGAGTCATTCAGTCTAGACTCCAGATGTTGGCAGAACATAGCCCAGCACACACCCACCCACTCATCCACCTACATAAACA
>VUQG01004913.1:0-10819 GCA_015106755.1 Etia nguti | reverse complement strand
AAAAAAATAATTTGCTTTAAAAAAAAAAAAAAAGAGGTGTAATGAGGAAACGAAGGGGGTCCACAGAGACTGTTAATGCACCTTGTCCCGAGTTCTGTGCTGCGCCCCTGGTGATGCATAATGTGCAGTGCCTCATTTAAAACAAAAAACAAAAAACAACAACAACAAAAAAAAACAGCGGTATAGAGGTCAGCACTAGTTTCATATCTATTACAGTTTAAGAGTTTTTTTTTTCATGATTTGCTGAAAGTCAGAGCAGCACACTGGATTTTGTTTCCTTTACGATTTGTCCAGTTGCAAAACGACCAGTTCAGCTTGCCCTTCCGAGGACGTTTGTGTCCCCCAGCGGGTCTGGCACACAGACTAATGCAGGGGTCATTAAGCACATCCCTGGGAGATTGGTAACTGCAGTAGCACACGGAAAAGAAGGTTATATCTCTCCATGAGATAAGGGGTAGGTGAAGGTGTACAGATGTAGCAACCAGCAGCAAGGTGATTTGGAGATGAGCACTTACAATTTCAAAGCTATCAACGTGGAACAGAAAAGCATCAGTTAAAACTCCAAACGACAGATTAATAGAAGATCCCACGGAGAGTTGAAGTCAAATCGCTGGATCCACAATCTTGAGTGCTAACCATTACATCATACAAAACAGTATCCGGCTTTTCCCAATTATTCCCAAAGCCTTTGCAACCTGATACCGAGCCTTATTCTTAATTCTAGCCAAACGGTCACAATACCTCCAGGTCACTTTTCACTTAGAAGTCGGATTGTTTACGCACGTGTGCTTGAAGCACGGGATGAAGATTGGCAGGGATGCTGTCCCTCGCGCATCAGCTGGCGAACGCGCACGGCAGGTAAAGTTGCACTGGAGAGGTGTCGCGACATGTGCGTAAAGATTGCATTTAAACATTATTTAAAAGCACGAGGGCGTCAAACTGCTGTCATATTTGTGGCCTGTTTACTGTGTTCGGTATGACAAAGTTCGCCCTCCAAACCCAAGGAAAAACATTTTCAGTGGAGAGCGTTGCTTTTCCGTTTGCCAACATTTGCGCAAAAATGATCAGACTTTTATTTGTTCAGACCTTTTTTTTTAATCAAAGGAATAAATAAAAGCTGAGATGGAATGGTTGATTTGGTAGATTATTCATGTGAAAGATGTTGATTACATCAGGTTGGGCAGGTAGGTGAATCCCTGTGTACCATATTGTGTCCCGTGCGTGTCATATTAATGAACGGGAATTCTTAGTGTTTCTATTATATTATTTTAAACCCGTGGGGAACAAAGTTTATGCACAGCATGCGCTCAGTGGCTCTTATTCACTTCTTTAGCAGCATCCTAAAAGCTTACCTCTGACGGTTTGTCACCGTCAGCCACCTAATCCAGCTGCCAACTTGTTAATGGGTCCTCTCCTCTCGACAAGTGATGCCCGACTGTCTGCAGTTAGGTTCTAGTGAAGCACAGAAAAGGTAAAGAGAAACTTAATCATCCACTGTGTGTGAAAACGAGACTCGGGACACCGGACTGAGAGCAGTGGTGCGATTTTATCAGCACCCGGTACATGATGTCATACGCCATACTGATACCTGGCACACTCTACAGTTACTGGGCAATTATTTATTTATTTACATTTTCTAATGTTCTTTACGAACCCCACGCTTGGACATATAGATGGGGATGAGAGGATCTCAGTCTATGAAAAAGACAATTGGCAGTTCATCCATTCATCCATCCATCCATCCATCCATTCTTTCCACCACTTCACAGGGCTAACACAGAGTCACAGAGAACCGTTTATACTCACATTCACATACTCATTAAATATAGCAAAAAAGAAAATGGCAACTAACCTAACCTCGCTAAGTATATGTCTTCGAACTGTGGGAGGAAGACACCGGAAAGAACTCGTGAATTTGCAGAAAGGCCCCAGCCAAAGGGTGGATTCGAACCCAGCACCTTCTTCCTATGAGCCAACAGTACTTTATTTAGCATCCCACTGACACTATGTTCCCCCTTGAAAGAGCGTTTACAACACTACAAGAAAAAGAGGGAAAAATGCAATAGGTCGGTGAACCAATGAAAACAACGTCAGTCTGTATTCATTTTAATTCATTCATTCATTCATTCATTGCTATTCTCCATTTAAGAACAAATAAAATGTTCAGTGTACTTTTCCGTACATTAAGCCAATATTTCCTTTAATTGATATATAATTAAAATATATTTAGGTAGTACAAGTTCACTTTCTAAAATGTGCAAATAAAAGTAGCCAGTAAATACTACAGCACTGCAACTGTAGTTGTTGCCCCCCAACCCCACTTTTTTTAATGCTTCGGCTTAGGTTGCTGAAAATGAACGTACCCCATCTAGCGGCAGTAGGCTGGAACTACATGAATTGTGACCACTAACTTCATAGGCTGCACTTGTGTGCACACTGTGTGTGCAGTACATATTTTACTCGTGGATGCTTATTGATGAAAGACAAGAATTAAACAGGAACATAATAATAATAATAAGAAGAAGAAACAATAGCACCGAAGCAAAAGAATATTTATTCTTTTTGATCGATCGTTCCTGGAAAGTGCATCATCATAGATTTTACAGTAAGCAAAATTCATATTTAAGACATGAACACAACCGAGCGGCATTTTCATCATTTTGGACAGGTGTTGCATAGGAGGAAACGTCTCTTAAGCAAATGTATAAAAATTATTTATATTCGGATGAAAAGGGGGAGGTCGATGTGGGCATTGTTGTTCCATCAGAGCAGGTGTTGGTCACTTGCCACCGCTGTTTGTCTTAACCAAGACAACGAACTCTGCAAAAAGACAGAAGGAAAAACACCGTTGGCATTTCCGTCAGCAGAAAAAAAAAATACATCCAAAGAAGAATTTGACTGCAGTGCGCATTTTTCTTTTTTCTAAATACCATCAGCGCCAATCTTGCCGTCACCGTCGGTGTCACCGGCACCGAGGAAAGCCTTGGTCTCGGCATCGTTCAGGACGCGTGCACCTGACTTGAAGTTCTGGAGGAACAGCCTGCAGACAGAGTGAGCGGTGAGTTCACAGACCCAAGTTCTCATTGGCTGAGACATGCAATCTGACTGCAGAGAGTACAGTTTGGATACAAGTCAACTCAGGCATAAACAGGCTGTTTTCTTTAGCTAAATAAGTAAAATAAAAGCAAAATATTCATTCAACAAAACGATCCATACCTAACTGAAATAGACCATTCTAGTTATGTAAAACCAGTGCATGGGTTAAATATGGCTACACATAGCCTACTGTAGTCTACTGTTAGTGGCTGAATGGTTTTGTGCTTACAGCCTGCTGTCACTCATTATGATGCATCTAAGATCAAAAAAACAAAACAAAAAAACCCCTAAGAACGCCTTTTGTATGAACTTTCTTACTTAAGCTCGTCCTCCTCAATGAAACCGCTCTTGTCCTGGTCAATGATGGCGAATGCCTTCTTGATGTCATCTGCGGACTTTCCATGAAGGCCGCAGGACTTGAAGAACTTCTTGTGTTCGAATGTGCCAGCGTCTGAAAGTAGAGCAGGTTGTTACTGAAATTCGCATAAAGCAAGCCCAGCTGAACAAAGAAGAAGCTGAGTTGTGATCGCAGATGCAGGAATCACCTTTGCACGCATCCAGGGCTGCAGTGATGTCAGCATCAGTCAGTACACCTGCGAAGGCCATTGTGAGCTGGGAAAATAAAAATAAAATCGATTATTAAACTTTTAAAGTTGGGCTTAATGTCCCTAGGGGACCATCCCAGGTTATTATTATTATTATTATTATTATTATTATTATTATTATTATTATTATTATTATTATTATTCAGAATATAATCTGAAGAGTCACACATCTGTAAGTTTGCCTCTTGCCAAAAATAATCAAATAAACTGATAGATCGGAACGAATCGGAACAGAAGCGAATCACATCTGAGACACTCCAAATATGAAAGGGCAAATTATTCATTGCGCTTCTTTCTGAAGCTGCAACTCTAAAGATGCGAGTACGTCTGATCAGTAATCCATGTGGCCGATGATGCTGACGCTCCGGCAAGAAAGCGCAAAACTCATCTCTTTCTTTTGATGCAGCGAGGAGTCCCGATTTAAAGCACAATTTTTAAAAAACAAACAAACAAACAAAAAACAATAAATAAATAAATAAATGTAATGTTTTCTCAGAGATGCCAGGTGATGCTGTGGTTTGTCTTCGTGGATCCCGGGTTTCCTTTCTCCTTTCCATTCAAACTCACCTATGGTGTCTTTGCTTTGTAGGGTACAGATGACACAGACAAGACTCGAGTCGACTGCAGTGACCATCCCGGTGCTCCCGGTGACCTTTTATATGATCACGCCATCGAAATCTGAAGCATAAGATAACTGACACCGAGAAGGGGGAGGCGAAAATTCGTCCCCTTAGCCAGAGAGCCGTCTATTTTAAGTTTCACAAATGAAGACGCTTAAAAGGTGCGTTTGAAGAAGTCTTTCATGTCCACCCAAAGCTAAGAATAGGCCCCAGCACTGCTGAGGAGGACGAATTGGAAGTGCTGCTGGCAATGCGCAGCTGTATTCAAGAGGGTGGATACTGAGCATGCATGCATTAAAGCTGGCGTAAGTTGCACTAACTGGTTGTTTTTCCTCTTTTCCTGTAACGTTGATGATTTAGAAGACGTGGACTATTCACGGCATGAATATGTGAAATATACTTGGCGAGTTTGAGGGAAATTGTGGTTTTGATTTCTTAGCTGGAACAATGAAGGGTACTTTGTGAGATATATATGTATATCACTCCTTTCAGATGCGCTCAGATAGTCTGCCTGCCTAGCACGCTGCTAAAGACTTTTTAAAAACCCCATCGTAGTTGTGCCGCATACGAATTCTAAATATCAGCCAGGCCCAGTTTTACTGTCAAGTCATTTTTGTTCCAAATATGTTTAAATAGATTTATTAAATAACCAAATTAATTCAAGTGGACTCTGTGACTTTAGAAATACTCTTAAGTTTTCCTTAAAAGTTCCATGTGCCATGTGTCATTACAAGATATTCCAAACCCCTAAAGGCACAAGGGCATGCTCATGCTTTTAGGCAAAGCATCAAAACTCAAAAGAAAAGAAAAAGATAATCACAGTCAGCTGCACTTGTAACCCTTGCTGAAAGAATATGTTTGACCTGTAGGAGGCAGCACTGTTCTGTGGTGTAAGCCTGGCAAGCGTGAGGACACTGCAGACTGCTATCACTCAGACTATTTCTGATTCCCCTGCTGTTAGACAGTAATAACCTTATGGTGTCATCCGATAGGCTTGAGGTTTACATAATGCTGCATTAGCTTACACTGGGATCGTAATTTGACCTTAATATGGAAACTGAGCTGTTCAAAATTCCTTTCCAGGCTGATGAATACATATAGAATATTTTCTGCCTGAAAATGAGGTACACCCCAAGTGATGAAAGAAATTAAATAATGTGTTAAAGACCTCCGGCTGATGTAGAAGTGCATCTGTGCAGTGGGTTCAGTGTGTTAAAAGTTCCTGCTGATGCAACAGTGGCTGTTAATAGAACTCCTGTTGCCACAGCACATCATTTAATTGACTATGCAGCACTTGGTGGAGGAGGAGACCTCGGAAGAGACAGTGTGGCAGCTATCCATTGCAAACCTCCCTAAGATCCCAGAAGCATGTGAGCAAAGCCCCATGGGCCCATTCCCACAGCATTTCCCAGTCCATGGCCAGAGTCCAGCCACACTCCACTATCTCATTAACCAATTATCCAAACAAGTGCTGGGCACGTTGTTTAAACAGTAACTCAACATCTCCCGAGTATTCAAACACCCTGGCAAGTTGAGACTATTTTGAAACGGCCTCTTCCTCAAACTATTGTGCTGACATAGCTACATCTATGTGAATAGAGAGGGTTTTGGTTGACCATGCAAAAACGACTGACCTGAACCAGATGACTTTACACCAAAAGAGTATTTATTCCTGGTTTTTCACTCTTCCTCAAAAGTGCAGATGATGTTGTACAGTTTGCACAAGTCATTTTTTCAGAACATTTAACACATCTGAATAACAGTAACAGTAAAATATGTGCTCCATGTTGAGAAACAGTCCGCAGGCAACTCATAAATAAGGTATAAAAAATATTCTTTCAGCTGATGATTAGCGAATCTTGCAAGGAGTTCACAGTTCCATGAAAAGAAGTGGATCTTGGTCAATGGAAATTTATGCCTTAACAAGGGCAGCAAACTCTGTGAAAGTAGAATAGAACTGCCATTAGTATTGGGAACAAAGTGGATTCAGGTTAGTGGTATAGTTTAAACTGACAGGAGCCATTCTCTGACCAAGAGTATGTGAATGGATGTTAAAAAATTAAGCTTATTTTTAACATCTGATTCATTTAGGCTCTGCGGGTAACACTTAAAAAAAAAAAAAAAAAAATATATATATATATATATCTGCTGTGTTCTGCTAAACTGTGTAGGAAGGTGCACCATGCTCCGTAAAGAACCCTCACCATCAATTCCAATCTTGCCATCACCATCACTGTCACCAGCAGAGAGGAAAGCCTTGGTCTCCTTGTCAGTGAGTGCTCTGGCACCAGCAGAGAAGTTCTGCAGGAACAGCCTGGCAGGTGGACAAAAACAGCAGCAGTTAATATTATTTTTTTGTGAACCCTTTGGTTTTCTATGTTTTCATGTGTGAGATTTTAAGACTTAAATAGATGTGTCAACCAAGTGATCCATAAGAAAGTCATAAACAGCTTCTGTTTGGGGCATCTTTAGCATAGTTACTATGTTATTTGACTTCTAGACTAAAGCCCATTTCTATAAATAAATGACACAAATCACACTGATAAGATTGTGAATATTCTGGACCACTTAGGCTTGCAAGTATGAGATGCCAACATTAAGTGTGAACTGCTGGAATTACTTACTTCAGCTCCTCCTCCTCAATGAAGCCGCTGTTGTCCTGGTCAATGATTTTGAAGGCTTTCTTCACATCATCGGCAGTTTTTGCAGCCAGGCCGCTGGCCTGGAAGAACTTCTTGTAGTCGAAGGAGTCAGCAGCTAGAACACACATTTTAACTCAATTAGTGCCCAGCAAGTCTGCGCAAGCACAACTCAGGACTTCAGTGTTGATGCAATATGATAACTGTGACTGTCAGTTTATATGACACAATGTGAAACTGAGACTTTACTGCTTTCTGATTGAAGCCAAGTTGCATCACTTGTTGGTGTTTTGAATCAAATAGCAGTAAAATGTTCAACAAAGTTAAATGAATAATTAAAAAACTAGAACAGTTTGTTTACTGTGTGATGAAATAATGATAATGAATGCTCACCTGCGCAGCCATCCAGAGCTGCTTTCACATCAGCATCACTGAGGACACCAGCAAAGGCCATTTTTTAATCTTAGAGAGGGAAAAGAAGACAAGATAACTGGATTAGTATGGTCATTATAAGTCCTATGCAGTGGTCATACTATTGTATTATAGATATTTTTTAACAGCTCCAACTTAACTGGACAATTTGACCTATTTTGTTTTGACTATATAACTTGAGTAATCAAGGATTAAACCACTTTAGGTTCATAATAAAAATAAAGCAAAGTCCCCTTTTTCTTTATCTTGATCACGAATCAACTCATTTCCTTAATCCAAAGCCTACCATGCAGCTCTACCCGTCCTGATTATTATGAGCGTCTACTCTTAAGAGCTGCTCTTCGCGTCCGGATGTTTAATCACAACACGGCACTGACTGTGTATCCCAAAGCGTTTTGCTGCTATGGCACTAAATAGACGATGCTTCCACCGAGAGACCAAATCACGGCAACATGAATCACTGACACAAATAAATAAAGCAGCAGTGACGTCAAGCGAGTCAATAACCCTAGGTGTGTGATCATAGCATTTTTTTTTTCATTCCGTTAAAAGAGATAATGTTAATAACGCGATATTCATCCACAAACGGCGCTCTTCTGAAATCTTTTGTTCTCCTTTGCGCGCTAATTGAATTATCCTGTAGTCCATGTAGTTGTTGGCTATGTTTGTTCCAATTCTCTCTATAGTTTATAGTCCACGTGGATCTCCTTGTCTGAATCCCCTTTTTCCCCTTCCAATGTAGAAGTCGGTGTGGCGTTTGTGCGCATCCCCGCACTCACCTTTGCGCTGCGTTGAGGCGAGTGAAAACCAAGGCGGACTCGAGTGAATGCCACGAACCCCATTTCCCTCTCTCTTATATATCCTTGAGCAACACCATTTACAGAGCTTTGAGTCTCAGTATCAGGTACCAAGATGCATGGGTTTCGAAAAAATGTGTCTAGTAGTCCGGACCTATTTTTAGGTGAACAAATGAGGATGCTACCATGTGAGAGTGAGGCCTATAGCTAGACGTGGAAACTCGAGCAGGGCCGCTGCTACCCGACTTCACTGGACATGTTGCACCCATATGATTTATAGTTAACATGCTGATTTTGATGGTGAACGTTTCCTCTACGAGCATAAATTTAAAGGAACTGATACATGTGAGGGTGGAGGTCATAATTATACCTGCTATTTTGATTTGTGAGAACCATTTGAAGGAACACCAGCCAATTCAACTTCCTACTTTAAACAGGATATTTTTTATTAGCCTTACTATAAGCTTTCATTATGAAGAGAAGACCGCTCAAAAGGACTGTCTTTTAAAACACCTTTATTTTTAATTTCCTTATCAATATGATCACAGAGCCATTTTCCTCCTATGATAGACTGCCTGTTATACTTCTGATTGGCTGATTGTGTGTATTTCTACCATGTTTTCTGTGGCATCATATACTCCAATCACATGCCACAGTGAGTCCATGCAGTCCATTAACAGAGCTGTTTTATAATAAATCTTTCCAGCAATGGTTGTAGAGTGGCTGTTCTTGGGCTACTTATAACTGGATTTACCCAAATTCCTGGTTATTTTACATGAATGCATTCTTCTTCGTTATGTTATTAAGAGTTTATTATTTATTGGTGTCAGGCTTTTTATTCTTGCCTCTGGAGTTGCAACACCATGTAAGATGGTCTCAGATGATAGACATGTGCAGCTTCTGCCTATATGCTGTCCTGTAACATTAACTAGCTATACCTATAAGTAAAAGCTACAGCACAGTATACACAAGGTTCATCTGAACTCTTCATGAAGTGTTGAGTTTCAAACTAAACCACCACCTTATCAGGGTTGAGACTTTGGGGCCTATTTTTTACATGCTGTATGATTGCAAGCATGACAGTTTTCCATGCTTCCCTCAGTAGTTACACCAGCATGTGTCTGTGAATAACATCCTTATGAAGCTTAAACCAAAGATTGCTGATCTCAGTCTGGTAGTTCTGTGTAATCGGTCTTTCTTTTCTTTTCTTTTCTTTTCTTTTCTTTTCTTTTCTTTTCTTTTCTTTTCTTTCTGTCTGGTCAAACTGAACTCGTGCTAGTGAGGCTACAGCAGTGAATCAAAATGAGGATATTCTTAAATGTCAGAACCACGGTAGTGTTCTTTGGTTGGATCCAAGTTTTAGGCAAGCAGTTTTAAGTAAAAGCATTGGAAGAAGCAACTTTATCATAAATATT
Source organism: Etia nguti (assembly GCA_015106755.1). NCBI lineage: Eukaryota > Metazoa > Chordata > Actinopteri > Cichliformes > Cichlidae > Etia > Etia nguti. The sequence goes on along the minus strand of VUQG01004913.1, from coordinate 1,215 downwards.
TCATGTTTAATGGAAATACTGGATATCAGTTTAATAAAGTAAAACAGTGGCTCTCTCAGAACCTGCATTATAAACACTATTAGGCACACCTTGCTAATACTGGGTTGGACCGCAGAGATAGTGGTCCATATTGACATGATAGGATTGCACAGTTGCTGCAGATTTGTCTGTTTCACGTCCATAATGTGATTCTCCTCGTTCACCTTTTGGGATTTTCACTAAATCCCAATGGGGATGTGGTGACCATTTGAGTAAAGTGAAATCATTGTCATGTTAAAGGAGCCAGTTTGAGATGACTTGAGCTTTGTGGCCTGCTATGGACAGCCATCAGTACTCACGATACAGCAACAGTACTGGCAAGCAGGCTGTGGTGTTTCAACTTATCCTCAGAAAATATCCCCCACACATTTACACCACCACAGCAGCACAATCGCTGCTACAAGGCAGGATGGATTCATGCTTTCGTGGCTTATGCCAGATTCTGGCACTATACCATCTGAATGTTACAACACGACTCATCAGACCAGGCAACATTTTTCTGATCTTCTGTTGTCCGGTTTTGGTAAGCCTTTGTGAATCGTAGCCTCAGTTTCCTGTTTTAGGTGACAGGAGCACCACCTAGTGTGGTCTTCTGCCGCTTCATCTGCTTCAAGGTTTATGTTCAGAGATGGTCTTCTGCATACTTGGCTGTAACAAAAGTTCTACTGTTGCCTTGCTATCAGCTTAAAGCAGTTTGGTCATTTTTCTCTGAAGTCTGACATCAATAAAGCATTTTTACCCAGAGAAGTGCTGGATATTGGATATTGGATATTTTGTAGGTCCAGGCTCTGTAAACTCTAGAGATTTTTGCATGGTAAAGTAGATCAGCAGTAGATTTGTTATATCTCCAAAAGTTGATTCTGTTCATCTGGACGTAGCGTTTTGTGGGAGAAACGTTTCGTCACTCATCCAAGTGACTTCTTCAGTCTCAGCTGACTGCAGGTTTCCCCAATCTTATAAACAGTATATTTGCATAACGACTGAAACCAGCCCACTGAAGGAACAATGGGCTGGGAGGTCAGTTCCTTAATCTTAATTATGCAAATTCTCATGACCATTGATCAACAACCACTGACCAAAACCCACTGATCAAAGACCACTGATCAATGGCCATGAGTACCATTCACAGAGAGTTGGGGAATGGCTGCAATCACAGCATTGTAAGATGGCGAAAGA